>JAVJIF010028338.1:0-94598 GCA_038442645.1 Agave tequilana | reverse complement strand
CACATCAGAGGCAGAGGGAACGACCATGCAGAGATAGATTTTAGGCCAGTTTTTTATTCTTTTTAGTGTAGGTTTTTATTTTCGTTTTATGTAATTTTTATTTCTTTGTAAGCATAGGTTAGACTAAGATTCATTTAAGTAAGAGAGAGAGAGAGAGAGAGAGAGAGATTTATGTTGAGAGTGACACGATGTAACCTCTTCCTTGTTGGCCCAAAGGCCTTCCACCCTAGTTTTGATGATGATTAACTCATGTAGTTATGTTTACTAATATTCTTGTGATTTTAAGTTTCAGATCATTACCAAGATATTAGTTGGTGATTAGCTTCAACAAAGGAGTTTAGAAGCTTTTCATAGTGATTCCAGGGCCAAAGCTTCAAGATCACACATTGCCTAGCCCATGGATGGAGTTTTGGAGCAAGTCAACTTGAAGATGAAAATCATCAAGAAGACTTAGGTATCCTAACTTAGTTTAGTGTGTTTTAGATCCATTTGTAAAGCTTAGTATAGTTGATATGCTCAAGTGCACAACACACACAAGATTTATGTTTTGGATTTGGTTTTCATGAATAATAGATCAAAACAAGTTTAATTTGTTTATATGTATAGTAGATGGTTTCTATTTATACATGCATGCTTAAACTTCTTAAACAAACTTATTTTGACTATCCTATTCATGTTTTGGAAAAATCAAGTTTGATAAAAATACAAGTTTTGTTTTTGATAAAATTTGCAAGACTCAAAAATGAATTGATATGATTGATATATGTCTTGAAATTTTTATCACAAGTTTGTGTTTCAATATAAATGTTAAAACAAGTTTTGTGGATTTTTAGAAGATTTAAAAGATTTTTCAAAATATTTTTAAACTGTTTTTCTGACCTAGATTTCTGTTCAAGGCTTCAACCCGTCGACTAAGTCAACTGACCAAGTCGACTAGGGTGAAGTCGGTCGACCGGGCCGGTCGACGACGTGCACAGATCTGTGCACGTTTGGCAGCACTGGGACGGTCGACCCGGGCGGTCGATCGGGACTGAGAGCAGTGCTCTCTGTTTGTTTGGATCGACCGTGTCGGTCGACCGTGGTTGCCCAACGGTCACAATTCTGACCGTTGGCGGTCGACCGTTAGCCTGTCAGGCTGCCACATCAGCCCAACGGCTAGTTTTCTGATGGGCCTATATAAACCCCAATTCTTTGAGATTTTGGCCAAGGTTTTTAGAGACAAAATTTCAGACTTTCTCTACTGTTTTAAAAGAGTTTTAAAAGAGTTTTGTGCCAAAAAGATTTATCTTTGTATTGTTTTGGGTTTTTGAAAAATCAAAGAAAACTAGGTTTTGGGATATTGATTTGATCTTTCATTTTCTATCTTTTACAAGAGATTTCCCAATTAGTTTTTCTTTGTTGCTTGTTTCCAAAAAACACCTTATTTTCACACTTGAGCTATCTTCTATCCTAATCTATTTAGGATCTTTATTTTGTGGAAAAGAGAAAAGAGAAAGAGAGATTGTCTGTGGTCTTTGGAACCACTTGTTGTAAACACCCTTGTTCTTTGTGTATCCCTCTTGGTAGAGGTGATCGGGTGATTGGTTTACTCCCTCTAGTGAGAGGTGGAGTTTAGTTTGTAACCCTCTTCGGTAGAGGTGTTGGTTGTTGGTTGTATTGGCTACGGGCCTACCCCTCGGTTGTGAGGTGGTTGTTTGAGAGAGGAGTTCGGTACTCCATTGTTGTACAAATCCTTCTTGGTGAAGGTTCCCTCGGTGGGAGTCCTCGGTGGACGTTATAGTGGATTGGAAATCCTACATGGTGGTGTAGGCAGGGATGTAGAGCAAGGTGCTCGAACCTCGAAACATATCATGCTGTTTGCGTTTGATCCCTTGTCTCTCAACTCTCTCTCTCTTTATATTGTGCAAAGCATCATTCATAACATCATATCATATTTGCTTGTGTTGAGCATAATTCATATTGCCATATCATATCTATTTGCTTGTGTTGCCTTGCATCTTATATATTGTTCATCCTTATATGCTTGGCTTGCTTGTGTGTGTGCCTCACTTATACTTAACCACAAGAGCTTCACATAGCACCTCAACCCATTCAAGGGGAATCAAGAGGAGTTAGTCCAGAGCCCTTCACGGGGAATTCGGCTACACTTGTGTGTTGTATTAAGTGTGTTGCGATAATTTGCATTAGCTTCCGCATTTAGCGCATTTAGTTCACTAGATTAGCACTTACACCTATTCACCCCCCTCTAGGTGTTTTTCAATTGGTATCAGAGCTAGTGCTCCTGATATTTAGGCTTAACATCCTAGGAGTGAGATCCATTTGTTTGCTAATCTTGTTTGCATTTGCTTGCTTGCACACATATAGTTTATATCATGGACTTCATGACCCCACCTAGTTTTGACCCTTCCAACATTGTTGTTTGGAAGACTAGGATGGCCATTTACCTACAAACCCTAGGTTATAAGGTTCACCTTGCATTACCAAGGAATCCTTCCTTAGTGATAGCAAGCATATAGGGGCCAATGCACAAGCCCTTGAGGCCATTAGAAACACACTTCCTAAAGAATATCTTTTGCGTGTTTCTAACTTTGATTCCGCTTTTGTAGTGTGAAATTTGTTGACAACCACCACCTCCTCCAAGCTTCAATTGTCTATCTAACAAGAAGAGGAATCTAGTGGAGAATCCGAGCCGCAACAATGCTATACGGTCCAAGGGAATGACTCCCTGAGGTACTTTCGGAATCTCAACTAGATAGTAATGATTGTTCTAGTTCTTCAAATGATTTTGTTGATCCCATACTTTAAATGAAGAACTATCAATTGTTTGTGAAAAACTAATTGAAAAATATAATTTGTTGAAAAAGAAAAGTCTACGAATTGAAAAAGAAAATAAAAGTTTGCATTCTAGACTTAACAATATTTTGCAAGAGAAGGTTGAGATCTATAATGAAAGGGATTCATTGAGGTCTCAACTAGACCTTGTTTTAAAAGAAAATGAGTTTTTAAAATCTAAAATGATTGCCATGTTATTTTGAAGAAAAATGAAATTTTGTCTTCAAAAGTTGATTTTGTTTTAAAAGAGAATGTTGCTTTGAAAAATAAAATTATTTCTATTTCAAATGATTAGATGTGTGTTTAAAGAAAAATATTGTTTTAAAAAATAATATGGATGCACATGTTTTCCATGCTAGGGTAGTTTCACACACTCCGCCCATTGCATGCTCCACTTCTTCTTCTAAGATTAATGATGATATTTGTTTGCTTAAGAAGAAGGTTGATTGTTTGGGCTCCACTATGAGCCAATGTGTAGTGGGTCACACACGTTTGGAAACCTTGTTTCGAAAGAAACAAGTTCCATCCTTTATGCATGCACACCCTCCACGGCATACACATGCTCCACACGGACACACCCATCACAAGTATGCTCATGTGTACACTTGTACACATTGTGGACGTATGGGCCACCTTACTAAATTTTGTTATGATAGATTAAATGTTTCAAATTTAGCAAAGAATTTTGTTTGGGTTAGAGAAGGTACTAACCCCCATGGACCCAATAAGATATGGGTACCAAAGACCACCCCTCCTTTGTTTGATGTAGGTGTGGGCTCTCGCAAGACGTGAGAGTTGCCGTACCTTGGAGTGGATGCGTTCCGTATTAAAGGAGATCAATTGGATGCATCACTTTCAAGGGAAGTTTGTTGGGAAGACCACCTTGGTTTGGAGAACTAGAGCGGTGCCCTCATTGGTTTTGGTATCGAATCTCTAACTCCCTATTTATTGTTTACATGCTTTGTATATTCATTGTTTATAGCATGTTTTATTGTTCAGTGATTAGTATGAAAATGCCATGATAATTAGATTCTTGACATACATGCATAGTATTTGAGACACACATGCTTATATGACCCATACTTAGTGTTCTCACTTTTGTTTTAGCTATCATGTACATCATAAATCTAATAACATGTGGATATTCATAAGAATCATGTTTATATTTATCATGTTGATTTATATCCTTGTTTTATGCTTCATGCTTTGAATATATGTTTAAATGTTAGTTTTCATTAAGACTAGGATTAATACTTGTGCATGTAGTGGGCCACAAATAAATCTATATGTTTGAGCTTAAATGCTTATTTGAACCCATTAGATGTGCTAGTATAGTCTAGTTTTGATGATTCATGCATTTTAAACTTGTATTCCTATTTTTGGATTTGTTTTATGATTGTGTGTTTCACTTCATGTATATGTGTATTTTGTCAAACTTTAAGATATACATGTATACCCTTTGAGTCATTTGTCTTTCATGCAAATCTATAAATGGACAATTGTGTTTAGGGATATGTATGTATACTTATTGTGTTGACAATTCATACATATACCTTGAAATGAAATTTGTTTTGGTGAAGATTTAGTTTTTCTTAATTTTGTGTTTAATTGTTTAACTTCATGTATATGTCCATTTTATTCAAATTATTGTTATACATATACATCCTATTGAGCCACGTGCCTTCATGCATATATCTTTGTGGACTCGTTGTGTTTGGATATGTATGTATACTTTAATTTGTATAGGACATACATATACCTTGAAGATTAAATAAGTTTTAATGATTTTCATGTTTTCTTGTTTCAAGGAATTTTGAGCTTAATTGGATAATTCATAATGCCATGTCACACATCACTTGTACACTCACCATTTTTAAAATATTTCTCATGAGTATGTTTTCATGAGCATGTATGGACTTTATTGAATATTGAGTGTTTTAAATGCTATGTGATTTACATGTGTTTTATGAAAATTATTTTTAGTTTATTCCTTACTTGAAGGATTTCGTACTAGTTTAAAAGATTTTCCATTTAACTAGTTACGGTATTCTTCATTTTGGTAGAGTTTTTCAAACAAAGCTTATTTTTCAAATCTATTTTTGAAAACCCCTACCCTTCACGGGAGGTTGGATGGGAGTCCATGCCTTGTATGTTTATATTGAAAATCTTTTTAAACTTGTGCATGAGATGGGAGGATTAGTAATATGATGTATACACTTGAACTTATTGTTATGTCAATTGGTATCATTGGACTCTTTCAATTGGTATCATTTTGAATTTTTTTTGTATACTCATATGTTTATTGTGTATGTATACTTTCAATTGGTATCATCTATTGGTGATTGGTACTCATTCTATTTCATACACATATACTTGTTTTATTTGTGCTATTATATTTCTATATCTTAAGCACAAATCTTGTTTATGCTAGAGCTTGAGCTTCAACTTTATTTCAATTGATTTAGTTTTCAATTGGTATCTTATTACAAGCCTACGCATAGTTTTTGTTGGTATTTCATAAAGGGGGAGAAAATTCGATTTTCATATTTCAATTGGTATTTAGTTTTCCACTCCCTTACTTTATGATAGAAAATAAAAAGTTTAAATTGATATCATTTTCTTAAAAGAAAAATACTTTCAATTGATATCAAGATGTTTATTTAAAATTTTAAATTGGTATCTCAAATTTTTTTTTAAAAACAAAAAAAATATTCAAAAGTTTTGATTTATATTGACTATATGCAAGGAGAGCTTAACATCTCTTCTACATATAGATTCATGTTGAGTGTATCTTGTATTGAAGAGCTTAACATCTCTTCTTTATGTGGTACACGTGTGTAGGGGAGCTTCACATCTCCTCTTATGCATTACATAATGTGTGTTATGTGAATTAGGGCTTAACATCCCTCCTTCATGTAATGCATATGTGTAGGGAAGCTAACTTAGCGTCTTCCTCTTCATGAATGTATATAGCATATAACATTTATTGATCTTTGTTTACTTTCAATTGGTATCAAGATGCTTCATTGACATATTTTCAATTGATATCCTAATTAATTGTCACCCCTTATTGACTTTGTTTTTTGTTTTAGACAAAAAGGGGGAGAACATTGTTTTATTATTTTGATTGACAAAAAGGGGGAGAAAGATTTTTACCCCTCATTTATTATTTTGATTGTTTACCCCTTTGTTGATGATTGACAAAAAGGGGAGAAAGATTTTGAGTTTTGTGTTTTATATATGCATACTTATGTTTTTGCATATATTAAGTTTAATTTGTATCTAGAGCATCTAGTGTTTTTGTTAATGTTTTATTAATTTAATGGTTAGAGCTTCTAGAACAAGTTTATGTGTTTTATGCATGTTGATGCATACATGTTTATGTACATTCATTGCATATCTTTTGTTTATTTGTTTATGCATGAGTTAAGGGGAGCTTCTTTGAAGCTTAACTTTAATCCATGCATATATAACTCCATGAGTTTTGTCATCATCAAAAAGGGGGAGATTGTTGGCCCAAAGGCCTTCCACCCTAGTTTTGATGATGATTAACTCATGTAGTTATGTTTACTAATATTCTTGTGATTTAAGTTTCAGATCATTACCAAGATATTAGTTGGTGATTAGCTTCAACAAAGAAGTTTAGAAGCTTTTCATAGTGATTCCAGGGTCAAAGCTTCAAGATCACACATTGCCTAGCCCATGGATGGAGTTTTGGAGCAAGTCAACTTGAAGATGAAGATCATCAAGAAGACTTAGGTATCCTAGTTTAGTTTAGTGCGTTTTAGATCCATTTGTAAAGCTTAGTATAGTTGATATGCTCAAGTGCACAACACACACAAGATTTATGTTTTAGATTTGGTTTTCATGAATAATAGATCAAAACAAGTTTAATTTGTTTATATGTATAGTAGATGGTTTCTATTTATACATGCATGCTTAAACTTCTTAAACAAACTTATTTTGACTATCCTATTCATGTTTTGGAAAAATCAAATTTGATAAAAATACAAGTTTTGTTTTTGATAAAATTTGCAAGACTCAAAAATGAATTGATATGATTGATATATGTCTTGAAATTTTTATCACAAGTTTGTGTTTCAATATAAAATGTTAAAACAAGTTTTGTGGATTTTTAGAAGATTTAAAAGATTTTTCAAAATATTTTAAACTGTTTTTCTGACCCAGATTTCTGTTCCAGGCTTCAACCAGTCGACTAAGTCAACTGACCAAGTCGACTAGGGTGAAGTCGGTCGACCGGGCCGGTCGACCGATGTGCACAGATCTGTGCACATTTGGCAGCACTGGGACGCGGTCGACCGGGACTGAGAGCAGTGCTCTCTGTTTATTTGGGTCGACCATGCCGGTCGACCGTGGTTGCCCAACGGTCACAATTCTGACCGTTGGCGATCGACCGGGCCGGTTGACCGTTAGCCTGTCAGGCTGCCACATCAGCCCAACGGCTAGTTTTCTGATGGTAAACCCCAATTCTTTGGGATTTTGGCCAAGGTTTTTAGAGACAAAATTTTCCAAACTTTCTCTACTGTTTTAAAAGAGTTTTAAAAAGAGTTTTGTGCCAAAAAGATTTATCTTTGTATTGTTTTGGGTTTTTGGAAAATCAAAGAAAACTAGGTTTTGGGATATTGATTTGATCTTTCATTTTCTATCTTTTACAAGAGATTTCCCAATTAGTTTTTCTTTTTGTTTGTTTTCAAAAAACACCTTGTTTCCACACTTGAGCTATCTTCTATCCTAATCTATTTAGGATCTTTATTTTGTGGAAAAGAGAAAAGAGAAAGAGAGATTGTTTGTGGTCATTGGAACCACTTGTTGTAAACACCCTTGTTCTTTGTGTATCCCTCTTGGTAGAGGTGATCGGGTGATTGGTTTACTCCCTCTAGTGAGAGGTGGAGTTTGGTTTGTAACCCTCTTCGGTAGAGGTGTTGGTTGTTGGTTGTATTGGCTACGGGCCTACCCCTCGGTTGTGAGGTGGTTGTTTGAGAGAGGAGTTCGGTACTCCATTGTTGTACAAATCCTTCTCGGTGAAGGTTCCCTCGGTGGGAGTCCTCGGTGGACGTTATAGTGGATTGGAAATCCTACACGGTGGTGTAGGCGGGGATGTAGAGCAAGGTGCTCGAACCTCGAAACATATCTTTACTGTTTGCGTTTGATCCACTTATCTCTCAACTCTCTCTCTCTCTTTATATTGTGCAAAGCATCATTCATAACATCATATCATATTTGCTTGTGTTGAGCATAATTCATATTGCCATATCATATCTATTTGCTTGTGTTGCCTTGCATCTTATATATTGTTCATCCTTATATGCTTGGCTTGCTTGTGTGTGTGCCTCACTTATACTTAACCACAAGAGCTTCACATAGCACCTCAACCCATTCAAGGGGAATCAAGAGGAGTTAGTCCAGAGCCCTTCACGGGGAATTCGGCTACACTTGTGTGTTGTATTAAGTGTGTTGCGATAATTTGCATTAGCTTCCACATTTAGCGCATTTAGTTCACTAGATTAGCAATAAAAGGTAACTTTTTTAAGTTCATCTTTACTTTCATTTTCTTCTTCTTCTTTCTACTTTTCCTCTTTTGGTTTTGATGAGTATCCAAGTGAATATGAAGCATCAGTATAACCATGTTTGTGTGAGTGCCACCGATATTTCATGATGATGTTCTCCTCCCCAAGATTTTGTATCATTTTCATTCTTGTTCGTCTTGATGATGTAATGTGAATGGGGACTGAGCTCGATCTTATGAATTATGGTAAGTCATCAACTAGAGGAGGTAAGTTTTTCTTTTAGGTTTTCTTTTCTTTTAATTTTAGTGTAAATTACCAACACCACAATCTTCCAATTTCTTTCACTCTTTTTTATTTCTTTGTACATATCCACTTCCGTTTTCTCCTCCTTCTCTATCTATCACTTTCTTTCTAACTTAACTTTTCAACATAATTCTCTTTTCTTTTAAGAAGCTAAGGAAGAATTTTAACCATTTTTTGTAACCTAAAAGAAAACTTATTAAAAAGCTTCCATCGCTAGTCCCTCCTTGTGGATCACGACTCGCATAGCCACTTGCTATAGCAGTAATATTGTGTACTTACACATCTCTATTTTAAAGTTCTAAAATTCTGTACTTTTGTATGCAGGTTTCACATCAATCAGTGTCACTCTCAACATAAATCTCTCTCTTACTTACATGAATCTCTGTCTAATCTATGTTTACAAAGAAATAAAAATTATGTAAAAATGAAAGCTTATACTAAACTAGAATGAAAACTAGCCTAAGAATTCTTCCATGCCTAATCGTTCTCATTTTTCATCGAAATTGCAGGTATTTATAGCTGAAATGTAGAGGGGAGAGAGTGTATAGATAAGGGGAGCAAACGCTCCCCGAGATATAGCAAGATTGCTACGGAACGCGGCGAGATTACGCGAAAATGCGGCTTTTGGCCTGGATGTCTTCATATGTCTTTTACTCTCCTTTTATCCGGTTGGTTTCGCAATTTATTCTCTGAATTTAGCGATATCTCTATTGATCCTCAAACTAACCGAATAAATCCAATTAAATCCGAATTTGACCAGTTTTTATTTGGTATTATCTGTTCTAATTTGTTCTGATCTTCTTAAATCTTCTATCCCAATCCTTGATTTTGAATTAAGCTCATTTAAATCTGAATTTAAGTGGGCTTTTGGGCTCGTTTTCTCTCCTCCACTAAACAAGGCATGCACATATTTAACAATAAATAGGATTAAATTAGCATAGTTTATTAAAAATAAATATGGGAATGTAATACTAAATATGCAAATTATGTGTACAATCCACTAACAAGCAGATGTCAGGTGATAGCACAACATATATCAATTATTTTATAACATAATACAAAAAAATGGAACTGATACAGGACATCGGTATAAACACAGAAAAATGGTACCGATACAGGGGATCGGTACATATACAGAAAAATAATACAATTTTGAAAAACAATATAAATTATGGTTTCAAACTCTTCACAACCATCAAGAAAAGAATAATAGTTAAATTATCAAGTGGGCAAGCGAACATCTAAGCAGAGTTAAGCAAAGCTGGAGCGAAGCTAACGCACAATATTAGACGTTATCACTTTTGGTGTGATTACTGCTTGAGGAAAGCTAACGCACGCGTGTGGTGGTGGGTAAACTGCTCTGCAACATCCGTGATGAAGCCGCACTCACAGCGTAACTACACTCGGATAGAGTTAATGATAAAGCGCTAAGCGCTAGGTACGCCTACTAGGCGTAGCTAAGAGACCTGACTGTCTGAACGCACTCCCTCTTTCGAGGAGTTGGCAAGGTGTTAGTACCAAACACGCGCATGTAAACACAAAACAGATAACGGCTAAGCTATCAGTGGAGCAGTGAAGCCCGGAGGCTGAGCAATGCAGAAATAAAGTCAGTGAGCAAACAAGCGAACAATCAAGCGGAGCTAAAAAAGACTGGAACAAACTAACGCACAGCGCTAAAGGCTATCACACTCGGAGTGATTACTGCTCGCGGTGAAACTAGCGCACACGTATGGTGGTGGGTAAATCGCTCTGCATCACCCGTGATGAAGCCGCGCCCACGGTACAACTACACCCGGACGGAGTTAGTGGTAGAGCGCTGAGCGCTAGACTCGCCTACCAGGCGGGGAAGAAAGACCTGATGGTCTGAGCGCCTAAAAGGCTGTAAGGAGACCATGAAGTCTAAGCGCACTCCCAGTAGCTGCCATGAAACTCAGAGGGTAAGGAGTAAAATCTATTGGGAAGCCAGCCTGAAAAGTGGGCTATACCTATAACCTGCACCAGTGTTAGTATCACATGAGCACACATATAAACATGATAATAACTAGACTATTCGTGGAATGGTGAAGCCCGGAGGCTGAGTGTAGAGCCCGGAGGGTCGGCCACACATGATAATAGAGCAGATATTGCAACAATAAACAAGTAGAGGAATTAAACTATATTATTGCACACATACATCACAGTGGTACATATACATGTCCACAGAATACATGTATACACCTACACTGATACAAATACAACACAGCAGTGCATATCTACATGTCCATGATACATTTACAAATCCATCGATACAAACACAATACAAATACACAGCTCACATAATATAAATCACCTGTCGAAGTAGGAAAACCCAGAATTGAGGCGAGAACACTCGCCTAAATATCCTCGAAAAAATGTCGTAAAATCACCAAAATCCAAATATGCATGCACGGGCTCCACCTATGATCATCAGGAGAGAGGAAGAAAGTATTCTGTAGAAAGAGAGGGAGAGAGATTTTAGAGAGAGAAAGAAGAGAGGGAGAGAGTGACTGACAGAAAGGAGGAAGAGGAGAAAGAGGCTGGCAGGCCCCGACCGGCCAGTGATGGCCGGCAGCAGCTTTGGCTGTCGGTGGTCCCTAACAGAGAGGGTGAGGGAGGAGAGAGAAAGGGAGTGAGAGAGAAAAGAAAGAGAGAGGAAGGAAGAGAAAGAGATATAGGGAGAAGGGAGATCGACGGGGGAGGAGAGGGCTAGCATCTCGGTAGTCGGCCAGGTGGTCAGCGGCAGCTCTGGCTACCACGGCCACAGCCAGAGGGAAGGAGAGAAAGGAGGGAAGGAACAGAGAAAGAAAAAGAAGAGAAGAAGAAGAAGAAGAAGAAGAAAAAGAAGAAGAGGAGGAAGAAAGTAAAGAAGGAGAAAGGGGCCTGGGTAGTCAGCGTGGCGGTCACCGGTCACGGTGGCGCAGATCTGGCCCCAGATCTGCGGAGAGAGAAAGGAGAAAGAAAGAGAAAAAGAAAGGGAAACAAAGGGAAAGGAAGAGAAGAAGAAAGATGGAGAAGAAAGAGAAAGAGGGGTCTTCATTGGAAGGTGACGCCGGCGCTGGAGGAGGCCGCCGGAGGCAGTTGGCGGTGGCGGCATTGGGCAATCTGGGGAAGAGGGAGAGGGAGAGGGAGCGGAGAGAGAAAGAGAAAGAAAGAGAGAAAAGAAAAGAGAGAAGGAGAGAAAGATAAGGGAGAGGAGAGAGAAGAGAAAGAAAGAGAAAAGAAAAAGAGAAGAGAGAGAGAAAGAGGGGGATCGGCCTGAAGAGGTGGTCACCGTCACGGAGGTGGTCGCTGGCATCGGGCGGTGGCGGTAGTGGCATTCACAGGTTGAAGAAAGAGAGAGGGAAATAGAGGTGAGAGAAAGAGAAAGAGAGAATGAGAGGAAGAGAGATGGAGAGATATTTATTGGTTAGATATTTTGTGGGTGGGTATGTGCCACGTTGCAAGCCCAGGTAATGGGAAAAAGTGCGAAAAATCCTTTAATAAAATAATTTATTATAATAGTGCAAAAGTTGGGAAATTCTGAAAAATCCCTAAAAGTTCCCAGAGGTAGAAAACATCCCTTTGAGGAACAATATGAAATCGATTTTCAGAAATTCAATCTAGTTTTTAAATTAAAAAATTTGGAATCGACCGGTGATACTGGCCGACATCAAATCCGATTGAGTTTTGATAAATTCAGAAAAACAAAAAGTGTACTAAAGTAGAAAATGTGAATCTAAGAAACAATGTGAAAGCAAATTTCAGAAATTCAACTCCATTTGTAAATTAAAAATCCTGGAATTGACTAACGATACTAATTGACACTGACTTTGATGATTTTGCAGAATAACTCAGAAAAATTTCAGAAAATCATGAAAAATTTAAAATATTAGAAAACAATATTTGAAGCTTAAACCGATTAAATTTGACTACCGAAGAAACTAAATCGAGCAAGTACACTAGGATGGGGTTCCTGGTTCAGACTCGAACTGAATCTGAGTCCAAGAATCTGGATCCAATACAAATAATAACATAACAAAACACAAAGCAAAAATAAATACGGAGAGAAAATAAAAATACGATCAAAAAATCAAAATACATATTTAAGTACGTATCCCGAGAACGGAGTGTTACATTATGACTAATACACCCTTTGTCATCTATTAATGAATTTAAGTGAACCTACAACCATATGCTCTTCTTTTTAAAATAGAGCAAATGCTAGCCCCAATCATCTTCCTCTATGTAAACCCAACAATACTAAATACCCGAGAAAGAATAATTTGATCAAAGGGCTAACTAGGGGTAGTTAAGTAATTAGTACTATTAGTTAAGCCTAAACTGATCTATAGTTAGTCATTTAGGTGGAAAATTGACAGAGAGACTAATTTTGTGTAACTTATAGGATTTGGGGGGCTAATTTGCAATTCAAAAGATTTGAGAGATTAATATCAAATAATGAAAGATTTGAGGGACTAATATCTAAAAAAATGTTACTAATTTATGCCCACATTTAGTCATTTAAATGCATCCAGTCCTCACATAGAAGTGGCCCCGCCTAAAGAAAAGCTATAGCAAGTGACTAGGTAGCACACACCCTATTCTAAAAATCTATTAAAAGAAATAGGACACTTCACATTATCAAGTTTTATATTCCGTGAAACTCTTCAACATTTTATTTTAAATATGTCCACTTAAAAAGACAAACCTATTTTTCGTTAATGATTGAAGCTTAACCTGCACAGAAAAAATAATAGTTTAGAAATGTAGAATAAAATGTGCTAGGTTGCTCAATTATACTGCTATAGCAAGTGGCTATGTGGGTCGTGATCCACAAGGAGAGACTATACTAGAAGCTTTTAGTAAGTCTTTTCTAAGTTTCTAGATCAGTTAAAATATTTTTTCTTAGTTTTTAAAAGAAAAGAAAAGTAAAGTAAAAGTGTTAGAAGAAGAAGATGGGATAGTATTGGTTTTTTGATTAAGAGAAGAAAGACTAAGTTAAAAGAAAGAAAAACAAAGAAAGAAGAGGTGTATTAAAGTGTATTTCTAACATAAAAAATAAAGAAAGAAAAAACTAAGTATTTACTTACCTTTTTGACCGATTACTTATCTTGGATCATTGGCGAAGGCTTACCTTGCTTTAGAGGCGATCAGCGCATAATCCATAAGATTGACTCAGTCCCCGTCCCCCCGTCCATATTCATCATCAAGACGAATAAGCATGAAATGATATAAACACATAGGAGGAGGAATCCATCATCATGTGTTATCGATGGCACTCGCAAAGGTAAGGCAATTGTGATGCTACTAGATTCATTTAGATTAAATAATCAAACACAAGAAAGCAAAGTAAAAGAAGAAGAATAAAACAAGAATGTAAACTTTTGATTAAATAGAAAAACAATGAAAGAAAAGATATAGAATTATAATGGTGTCACTCTCAGCATAACTCTCTCTCTCTATGAATCTCAGTCTAACTCTATTTACAAAGAAACTGAAAAATTATATTAAAAAGAGAAACAAAAATCCAAGTTAAACCTAAGAAAAATTTTAATTCTAATTCTCTGCTGGAGTGGTGCCCATTTGCCTTTGGAGATGGTGGTATTTATAGAAGAATTGAAGGTTTACCTAGGGGGGATGAATAGGTGATGGCTAATCTAATGGTCACTAAATGCCAAATAATGCGGAA
The DNA here is from genome assembly GCA_038442645.1 of Agave tequilana. Taxonomy (NCBI): domain Eukaryota; kingdom Viridiplantae; phylum Streptophyta; class Magnoliopsida; order Asparagales; family Asparagaceae; genus Agave; species Agave tequilana. The sequence continues at coordinate 80,249 of JAVJIF010028338.1, read as the reverse complement.
GCTAAAAACAATTATGACCAAATAAAAACTTTTACACTAAACACCACGTATAACCAAAGAGTGTTGCCGAATTCCCGTGAAGGGCTCTGGACAAACTCCTCTAGATTCCCCTTGAATGGGTTGAGGTGCCGCGTTGGCTCTCTTGGTTAAATACAAGTGTTAGCAAACAACCCAAGCAAGTATATCAATTAAGCACAATGTATATCAAGAATGTAAATGAAAGCACAATAAATAGCATGCAAGATATAAAGTAAGGAGAGAGAGAGAAAAGGCAATCGCAAACACAAAGGGTTTGTTTCGAGGTTCGAGCACACTTGCTCTACATTCCCGCCTTCGACACACGAAGGATTTCCACTATGCAAGATCCCAATGGATCTCTCCTCGGTGCCGCAACACCTACAAGCCCTCGGACTCCCTAGTCCCGTACACACGCAAGCCCCACAAGCTTGCCGAGGCCGCACCTCAAACAAAGAGTTCGCACCCGAACCCTAAACAACCGCGAATACACTTGTCCGCCTCCTCAAAGAACAAATGAAGTCTTTGGTGATCACACACTTGATCACAAAACTATCTCACTACAACACTCCTATAAGATGAATAGCATGGATGGCTCAAGTGTTTGTGTGAGAAAAAACTAGGAAAGAGATGGTGGAGGAAAACTCAAGAAATTCTCTTTTACACTCTTGATAAAACTTTCCTTTAGATAGGAAATATTTGCTCTATTTTGTGGAGAAAAACTTCTGAAAAGAGTGGGAAAAACTGGCTCTAAAACAATCTCCAAATCTTAAAGAAAACAGCCCCCAAATGACCCTTTATATAGAGTCTGGAAAACTAGCCGTTGGGGCTCTGTCAGAGCTGCCGGTCGACCCGCCCGGTCGACCGCCAACGGTCAGAAATCCGACCGTTGGAGCCACGGTCGACCGCCCGGGTCAACGAGCCACTGGAGCAGAGAGCAGAACTCTCTGTCGGTCGACCCGTACGGTCGGCCGAAATTTTCAGAGAGCAGAGCTCTCTGGAGCGGTCGACCCGTACGGTCGGCCGTCCTCCAGTGCACAAAGGCGTGCACGTCTGTGCACGTCGGTCGACCGATCCGGTCGACCGACTTCAGCCTAAGTCGACTATACAGTCGACTTGCTGAAGCCTGGAAACTATTTTTCTGGGATTTAAAACTAAGTCTTTTGGTTCACATAAAATCCCATAAATACATAGAAATTCTACAAAAATAGTTTCACCAATATACTTTGATATACAAACATGCTTGCACAAAATCAAGGCATGTTATAAAAGATTGGACTATTTTTGTAACTTGGAAATATTTGGCTCATGATAAAAACTGTTTTTCCAAAACAATATTGTTCCAAAACATATTTTTTCAAATCTTCATTAAATACAAAAACAAGATATACTTTTAAAGCATAAAGTGTATGGATATGATCCACTACACAATTAAGATGAAATATCTATGTTTTTGGCATTAAGCTCTAAATATGGTTTTGGTTAAAACATCTTCATAAGAAATACCAAAAACCAAACATGTATTTTTCAAAATGAAAGTCTTTTCTAAACTGAAAAATCTTTTATGAAAAGACAACTAAATCAAGAGTGTGTGTGCATGGTATACTTGAGCAATCCACCAACTATTCTATCCTTTACATTTTATCTAAAACAAACTAAAATCTTATACCTAGACACAAGTCTTAATCTTCTTGAAGTCTTCACTTGAAGGCTTCTCATCTTCTTGACTTGGTCCAAAGCTTGATCCAAAAGCTCCTTGGATCACACCGTACTAGCTTCAAATCTTGACATTTTATCTTTTGTTGAGCTATGCACCTACTAAGATCTTGATAATGAATATGTCACTATTTAAACACAAGATCATTAGTAAACATAACTTCATGAGTTGATCATCATCAAAACTAGGGTGATAGGCCTTTGGGCCAACAAGAATATGGATAAAAGAGAGCGTACGAGGATAGAGGGAGAAAACGCTCCCCAGTTTCAACAGAACTATAGATCCGCAAAAGATAAGGATCTGGCCAAAAGGCCAGATCCAAGGGTTGTGGATTTGTTGCTTCCTGATACCTCCTTTATCCTCTTGGTTTTTCAGTTATTCCTCTGGATTTGGTGATATCCCCATTGATCTTCAATTAACCAATTGGATCTTCAAAAATCTGATTTTAATCAGTTTTTATCTAATATTATCTTCTCTAATTTACTCTGGTCTTCCGATAGAATTGCTTCTAAACATTTGAATTTGAGTAGATTTTCGTTGATTTACTTGAGGTAGAAAATCCTATCTTTAAATTCTGGATTTAACTGGATAAACCAGTCCATTTCTCCTTTTTCTTCATTAATTATCTTGCACACCATTAGACATTAAAATGAATTAAATAGTAGAGTTTATTATAAAATAAAAGAGAAAATGTGACACTAAATATGCAATGCACGTGTACAATAACACCCCACACCTATCTTTTGCTCATCCTTGAGCAAAACAAATAAAAAGTAGAACAGAACTAACCTAATCTAACTCACTTTCATCAGAATCATGGTTACACTTAGCACGTGTAATAAGCTATCAAACCTCTAGGTTATCCCTAGAGGACGACTTTTGTCTCGTGAGAGTTTTCAGTGAATTACATCCACAAAATCCATAAAGAAAGAGAAACAAATTGTTAGTTTTTAAAACCCATTTTGACAAAGGGCAAACACATTTGAAGAACTCTTTGTAAATTCAAGCAATATATAAGTTATAGGAAAACCAAACTTTTAATTCCTAAACTTAGTCTCTATTCAAAAACTTGTTATCAATCAAGGTAAGGAGTCAAAAATGTATTTCTTATCTAGTCTATTATTTTACTTTAAGTCATATGCTCCTTCGTGACCTTGAATATTTGATTTGGAATTCTTCAACTCTAACTCTTATGCCTTACTTTTACATATTTTTAATGGTAATATATTTTAATTCTATTAGGCTTTCTAATCTGCTCATGTAACGAGCCTCAGGTTAACTCCCAAACCGGATGGTCTTAGGGCATCGGGTGAGAAAATACCCCAAGGATTTTAAGAACTTGAGCAAATCAGGCCACAAAACTAAGGTTTTTTTCTTTGTAATATGACCACTTTTAGACGTGAATGCATATGCTTTATGATGTTCAAATACCCAGCTTAATCAGAGAATTTTCATATATATTTATATTTCTTTTTTTATAAGGCATAAGAATTTTTGTTTTTGAACCCTAAGTGTGTAAGTGTATAAAATATGCATATTTCATCAAGACAAAAATCAAAACTAAATTACTTTTTCGATTTTTCTTCCTAACCCCAAAAATTAAAACAAATAATCTTATTTTGACTAAGTATAAGAAATCCTAGTTATGATTCTCCTATTTCTTAAAATTAACTTAATTTCTTATAAAAAAGAGATCAAAATATTGTATCTCTTTTCAAAAGGTTTTAAAGAAAATAATATTTTATTTATATATATATTAAAAGAAAACTTATATTATGTCAGAACTCTCTCCCACACCTATCTCACGCATTATCCTCAATGTATAAATTAATGCATAATTGCATGAAAAAGAAGAAAGGGGAGGAAAAATGTTACCTCAAGGTGGTAGTTGCGGTGGCGGTCGGATTGGGCCAAGCCTTGCTGCCGAATCAAAATAACGTGAATTTTCAAAGAACCCACCTTTGATGACCTCTTTTTTATTTATAATTTTATCATCCCAAGACTGAATAGGATCATGCGAGACCCTAACATTATAATCATCCTAATTATATGATTTATCTTGGAATATCATCTCAGAGTCATTATGGTATATACTTTGGTCCAACAAAAGAATGTGATTTGGTGAAATTGTTGACTTAGGCTCAAGAGTAAAATGTTTGGGAATCAATACTGACTCAGGAAATGACTTAAATCAAGTTTAGGTTCAAGAGTCAGTTTTGGTTCAAGAATTGGTTCCAAATCAAAGAATTGAAGTTCACATTCTTTTCCGATCAATGGAATGTGGCTATCAAAAATCAATGGGTCAATTTCAAGCTCTATGGATATAAAAATCAGTGTTGGCTCAGGAAATGGGTTCAAATTGATAAGGACACGGAGTCAACATAGATTCTAAAACTGAAACTGAATTACAAAGTTGTGGATCAGGTTCACATTCACAATAAGTTTAATTTCCTTGAAGTGAAACTTGCCAATTCATCAAAAGCTTCGATGTTGGTCAAGTTCAAGTTGGTGTGAGGAAATTAGATCTTGGTTAAAGTCTCCAAAACACCATGATTTTTGGTTCCTATCAATATGGCTAGAGCAATCGGGAATGGTCGAAAATATGTTGGTAGAGTTTCCTTATTCCTATTATTTACTATGTTGATCAAACGACTCATTTGTGCTTCTAACTATTGAAGGAATCATTTTGGGACGGAATATAATCATTTTGGGACTGAAGTATGAACTTCATACTCTTTTCTAAGTCAATAAGTCCTTTATTTTGTTGTGGTAAGACTTGAAAAATGGAGTAGGGATCTTGGAATTGAAAATTTTGATAGGATCGTAAGTCTTTCAGATTTTGAATTTGTTGCTCATCCGCTTCTAAAATTTTATCGAAGTCAGATTTTTCTTCTATCGGTTGTTCTAGGTAATAATCATATGAATGTTGGTAAGGTGGTTGATAAAATGACTCGGGGAGTTGTATTCTCACTGACTCGGTGAAGAGTGGAGATGATGATTATTCGAGTTTTGTTCATAATATTAGGACTGGGTTTACGATGATTCAGATAAGACCAATCTAACATATTTGAATGGTTAAAGTTATGAAATGCCGAGTTGGTGTTATCTGAATAAAAGAGGTAGGAGTGAAATATGGATTACTATATGCATTAAAAAAATTATAATTATAATTCATATCACAAAAAAGTGTCAAAAACAAATAAACAAATAAACAAACAAAAGAAAGAAAAATCTAGCCTAAGTAATGGTAGATAGATCTTACACCTGACGACTCCTAACCGATTAGACTGTCCATAAGAGGTATATTGCAGCAATCTGACCACAAGTTAGTCAGCCAGGTAGGAGCAAAATATGAAGGGGGTATCCGTGCCTGAGCAACATGCCTAATTATGCCAAACCATTATACTTCAAGGTTTCACCTCTCAATCCCCAACCTTTGACACTGATTTGGCTTGAGTCAAACTCTAACAACTTTCTCTTTAGGTCAATCTCCTATTGAGCCTGAGATGTTCCTAGGACCAACGTCTACTCAGTTTTTACTTAGGCTTGGGTTAGTGAATGAGGAGATATTTTTTGGGTTAAGGAAGGGTAATGACTTCCCCACCTTAAATTGTTAAGGATATGTTCTTAATCATTTTAGTGCAAGTGTACAAGTATATAGCAAAAACAATACTTAAGCAATGTATATCACCCAAAATGTGTTTCCTATTGCTACATGCTATGCACACGTACCTTTACTCCAACACTCTTCAACAGTAATGAAAAATGAACGATTAGACACGTGCCCTAAACTGCAAAGTCTAAACATTTTTTAGCATTTACAATCATAAAGTTACTGTTGAGATTAAAAAGTGTACATAATACAGTAAAAAGAAAACCTAAAGGTCGCAAAAGTTGTATCTTATAGTGTAAAAGAACCTGCAAGAAAAATCTATTAGTAGTTCTACTAAACTGTCACGCAAATGCTGCTTTTGTCGCGTTTTCACGGCAGAATAATATCCCTATGTGCTCTGCTTTCTTTAGCAGAGGTATAGCGCAGCATGTACTCCATTGCAGCTATTAGTTTCTTAAAATCTCCCTCTGATACTAAAACTAAGAAGAAACAAGTTAACCAATTAAGTAAATCAAAAAGAAAAACTTTTCGTCCCTCCCTGACGACGACGCCAAAATTTGATCGAAGCTTAACCTGCACAGAAAAATAGAAGTTTAGAAATGTAAAATGAAATATGATAAGTTGCTCAATTCTACCGCTATAGCAAGTGGGTATGCGGGTCGTGATCCACAAGGAGAGACTGCGATAGAAGCTTTTTGTAAGTCTTTTCTAAGTTACTAGATCGGTTAAAATGTTTCTTCTTAGTTTTTTAAAAAGAAAAGAAAAGTAAAGGTGTTAGAAGAGGAGAAGAAGAAGAAGATGGAATAGTGCTGGTGTTTTGATTAAGAAAAGAAAGACTAAGTTAAAAGAAAGAAGAATAAAGAAAGAAGAAGTGCATTAAAGTGTGTTTCTAACCTAAGAAATAAAGAAAGAAAAAAAACTAAAATTTACTTACCTCTTTAGCCGTTTACTTATCTTGGATCATTGGCGAAGACTTACCTTACTTCGGAGGCGATCAGCGCATAACCCAAAAAATTGAACTCAGTCCACATTACATCATCAAGGCGAAAAAACATGAAATGATGCATACATTTAAGAGGAGGAATCCATAATTATGAGTTATCTGTGGCACTCGCAAAGGCAAGGTAATTCCTATATTACTAGATTCACTTGGATTAAATAATCAAACACAAAGAAAGCAAAGTAAAAAGAAGAAGAATAAAGCAAAAAATGTAAACTTTTGATTAAATAGAAAAATAATGAAAGAAAGGATAGAGAATTACAATGGTGTCACTCTCAACATAACTCTCTCTTTTTAATATGAATCTCAGTCTAACCCTAGTTTACAAAAAACTAAAAAATTATATTAAAAAGAGAAATAAAAATCTAAGTTAAACCTAAGAAAAATACTAATTCTAACTCTCTACTAGAGTGATGCCCATTTGCCTTCGGAGATGGTGATATTTATAGGAGAATATGAATGAAGGAGAGCAAATGCTCCCACAGTTTCAACAGAACTGCAATGGGTCACGACTTATGCCGCGGATCCGCAAGCAGGATCTGGCCAAAAGGCCAGATCCAAGGGCAATGGATTTGTTGCTTCCCGATGCCTCCTTTTATCCACTTGATTTTTCAGTTATTCCTCTGGATTTGGTGATATCACCATTGATTTTCAGCTTACCAATTGGATCTTCAAAAATCCAGTTTTAACTAGTTTATATATGATATTATCTTCTTTGATTTACTCCGTTCTTCAGCTAGAATTGCTAATAAACCTCTGAATTTGAGTAGATTTTTGTTGATTTGCTTGAGCTACAAAATTCTATCTTTAAATTCTGGATTTAATTGGATAAACTAGTTCATTTCTCTTTTTTCTTCATTAATTATCATGCACACCATTAGACATTAAAATGAATTAAATAACAGAGTTTTATTACAAAATAAATGATAAAATGTGACACTAAATATACAATGCACGTGTACAATCAGTTAGTATTATGAATTGAAATTCAAGAACTGAAACAATTTTGCCCTACTTTTTAAAATATTTTTTTTACTACACATTGAGTCAACGAATAAATTTGTTATCACTTATCTAATTTTATTAACATTTCGTGAAAAGCTCAAAATAGAATGAAGGTTTATTGATCCTCTTCATTGATTTGGATTCTTCCTAGTCCCTTACCAAGAGAAAAACATATTCTAATTTATACTAATATTTTCTTTGTTCATATTTTAATTTATTTATTTACAAAAAAAAATTCCTTTTATGAAATATTAAGTCAAGTTAGGAAAATAACAAATATTAAATAGTTTAAAAAATATTTAGGGGAAATTACACAAAAGTACCATGTATGTTTTCATGATTTTGAAAAAAAAAAAAACACCATACATTTCTTTTTGATTCAACCTATTAAGAGACATATCACATAAGAGCTCAACTTTGTAGCTTATAGAGCTCATTAGACTTCATTAGCGGTTTGTGGATGTTCATTCACGATGCATCGAAATTGTATGAGAGTTTACTAGCATTCCGTGTAGATTACACTGTTGTGATTCGTATAATTGCATTATGTGTTTCATTTTCTCTTCATAGGAGTCTTTTTTCCCTTGGGGTTCCTTTCCTAAATGTGAGTTTTATGATGTATGCATGTCAATCTTCAAAAAAGAACATTAATATATCCTATTATTTTATTATTAATACCTGAGTAGCCTCATATTGAAATATAAAAAAGAAATAGTATTATGAGAATTGATAATATCATAAAAGTAATATATTCTATCGAGAATCACATTACACAGTTTAAGTTCTAGTGAGAAGTTGCTTTAGCTTATTTAAAAAACCTTTAATCAATATATAATTTCTTTGTTTCTCTCTCAGAAAAAAGAAAAAGAAAAAGAAAAGGAAAAGGAAAACTTCTCAAGTGTTAAGAAGCACTGGGTAGCATTGGGAGGAGGTCTAGGGATTACTTAAGGTGGATGGTTCTATGTGCAATAGTGAGGACTGTCATGGGAAGTTATAGGGCAAGGGCATTGGCCGTGCTGATACTCGCTAATTTAGGCAAGCAGTGATTGCTAACACTGCTTGGCAAATTTGAAAGGCTCATATGGGAAGCTATTTTAATGGGGTTAATGAACCCACTAACTCCATTGTTAAGAAGAGTGTGGCAACTATCGTCAAGTGGTCGACAACGTGAGATGAGTGGGAAATTCTCTTCAAGTGGAACTTAGCTAGACTTAAATTACGCAAAACTCAACTTTGATGGCTCCAAAGTAACAGTCAGTTTGGAAGCGAAGCAAGGTTTCTCCTTAGAGATGATTTGGGCATCCACTTGGGCGCAAACACCCTATCCCTATCCCTTATGATGGTCAATATCACTTTGGTGGGCCCAGAGGCGCATGGGAGGGCCTAAAATGGACCATTGCTAAGACCACAATCTCCTACCTCTTGTAAAAGAAGTCTTTCTCATTGTAATCAAGGACTTTGATTTTGATAAGGGATGATGAGGGTGGTCCCCAACTTCGAGATTGCAAACGTTTAATGACCAAGTTTAAGGGAGTTAAAGACTCTCATATTTAGGACCTATTTGGAAACTTAACGTGAAAGAAGAGAGAAGAATATAAGAAAGAGAGAATGAAAAGAGGGAATTTGGAAGAGAGAAGGAGAGAAAAAAACTTGTTTGTTTGCCAAGATCTTGGAAGAAAGAGCTGGAGGATGGAAGAGGAAAAAAAGGAAGAAAAAGAAGAAGAAAAGAGAAAGAGAAGAAATAAATAATTAGTCTTTTGGTCTTGATTTACAGGCTCCATCTCTATCCAAGCTCAAAATTGAGCGGAACAATTCTTTCTCAATTCTCGAACAGAGTATCTTCTTTTAAATTCAACTAAAAAAACAGTCCCTAAGTAACCTGGGCTAATTATCTGACAAACAGAGAAAGGTCAAATGGTGGCTTTGTGGTTTGGATTGATACTTTTCCCAGGGAGAATTGAATGTAATCATTGCTAGGGATGTATCGGCAGGGAGTAAAGGGATGTTTGGTTGACTGTAGTTGGAACTACATGCAGCTCCAACTACAGGAGATTACAACTCAATTTTTTGTTTTGATATAGCTAGAACTACATGTAGTTTTAACTACAGTAGTTAGAGCCACTTTTTAGTTTTTTTTTTTTTTTTTGTGCTATAGTTGGAACTGTGATCAAATTGGTTGTAGTTTCAGCTACAATTAGATCTGAGCATCGGGCAGAGCTATGCGATTTTTTTATAAAAAAAAAAAAATCAAATCGCACCAAACTGAACCATTTTCTAATTGCACCGAACTGATCATACATCCAAACCGAACTCAAATCACACCGAATTTTGTGATGTGGTTTCATTCTAGTTTTGCAGTTTCGAAAAATAAGCTCTTAGAATCTTTATATAGAGAGCTGAGAAACCAGCTTTCGAAAGTTTCAGCATGTTTATAGAGAGTTAAGCAATAAGCTTTCGAAAGTTTCAGCATGTTTTACCAACATGCTGAGCAAAAATGCTTTCGAAGCTTTGTGAAGCTTTTGAAAGTTGACATTGAGTACAACTTTCGAAAGCTGACATTGGGTATCAGCTTTCGAAAGCTACACTAAAGCTTTCGAAAGCTTGATACTAAAAATTATTCGATTTTCGGTTGGTACGATTTACAAAACTGCAAAATCGAATCGAACCACCTGAACATCTACGTTTCTGTTGGTTTGATCAGTTTTAGCTGTTAAATGCTCTCTCCTAGCTACAACAGTTGAACTATAATAAACGAGGGAGCCACATTAGCTTTTATTAACAACTCTTATTCAATGCAACTTCATTATGCATTAAATCAAATAATTGTTTTTTAAATTCTGTAGTTGGAACTACAATAGTGAGTTAAAACAAACACATAAATTGATATTCTAACTACATGAATAACAACTACATGTAATTAAAAAACTGCAGTACAGCTCAAATCAGAGTCCCCAAGTGCTTGAAATAGCAATGATTATCCAAAAGAAATAAAAAAAGAATTGCGGGGTAGTGGAGTTTGGCCCAGCCCAAGGCCGTCGTTTTGGGAAGCGGGCTGGACCCCGGCTTTCGAATCCAACCCGTTTCTAAGAAAGCGGTGTCCAAGTGTCTCTCACCCGAAACCCTACCAGAAGCTAAACCCTACCATTAGCACCAAAATTTTCTCCGCCTTTCTCTGTTGGTATCTGCTGCCGCCGGCGAGAATACGAGAGCCGCCTCATACACGCCGCGGAAGATCCGACGAGGTCTTTCCCCAATGGTTTCTCGTTTTTCTTTAATTGTTCCCTGCTGGTTGCTGCTGATTCTTGCTTATCTCTATCCCTCTTCTCTTTTCTTCATGTTTTTATCCTTCTAGTTCATTTCCCCTAATTTTTATGTAATTTCCTTAATTTTATCTATAATGTCTTTTGCTAAGTATAAGCAATGGTATGTTAAGTTCACCACACTGTCTACCTGTACCTTTAATAAGAGAGCAAATTTATATTTCTTATCAAATTGCCGCCATAAAGGGAGTAGGTGTCATGAAGACTATGATTCTATGGAGTGTGATCAACTACTTTTATTTGAGAGAAACTTATGAAGTTCTAATTTTGATTACCCAATAAGTCAGTTTATCTATGAAAAGTTAAAAGAAAACCACCCAAGGCACCAATGTCTATGGAACACCAGAAAGCTATGAACTTTTGCAGGTGCGGAATAAAAAAGCAATACATTTGAAACTCGATTTTACAGATATGTTTTTAGGGGGGGGGGGGGGGGGGGACCCTAGGAGATAATTAAAAAAATGAAAGTACTCACTGCAAATAAACTCTGCTGTAAATATTTTTCTGCTAAATATGTACAACTTGAATCACCAATGTCAGAATGCAGCACTTTGACCAATTTGCCTTACAAAGCAATTACGTGTTTTGTGCAGTTCATGTAGTTTGATTCTTAATGATTCCTGGTACTTTACACTGATATCTTGCTAGATCAATCCTGGAATTATTGAATTATTGATCATCTGACATGGGCATGATTTGGTAAAATGTGATTCCTTTTAATTGCAGCTATTGACTATTAGACAGAGATGTCAGTTTTTGGTTTAACTTTTAGGCCCACAAAGTTATCCTGTTGTGTGGTACATGCAAGAGGTTCAAGTTCGTTATGCAAGTTAGTTTTGCCTTCAAATTGTAATGGTGTCTCCAGAGAGAAGGTGTGCTTTGTATCTCATATAGATAGGTAAGATATGATATCTTCTTATGTGTACCCTTGTTAGCCCATTTTCTATTGATAAGTATGTAGATAGATTGCTTGGATGAATTCATTGACAATACTACTACTCTTACTGCAGGAAATATTTAACCAGTACAGTTCATGGACATTCAATCAGAAGACCTGGCATGATGAAGGGCATAGTGTATGCTGCGTTTGGTGATATGGCCGATGATTCAACTGGTAGATAGTCTTTTAAACATGTTTCTGATTATTGGATACTAGCATATTGACATCATGAATACCATGCTGCATGCTGGGAACATATGTTGTTATTTATATAAACTGGACAAAGTAATATTATGGTGCTTCTTTTCATTAATACTCCTCCTAAGTTACTTGGTAATAGGAACAGTACAAGTCAAAACATATATGTACAATGTAAACTCAATAGCAGCTTGTCCTCATATTAGCTAGCGACAATGAATGGTGCAAACAATATAAGTTATATACATAATCAGCACCCCTCCACTTCGAACTTACGTTCGACCTTCACTGGGTTTAGGAAATATACTAAGTAGTGTGGCACTTCATACTGAAGCTAATGCTATGTAGAAAAATGGAAATAAGGCGAGCAAAGTACCTTGATAAGGTAATAATGTTGTAAAATAATGCATTGACAAACTATGCTGGTTGAAGTGCATTCTTCTGTCTCTGTTAGTTCTATCAGAGATGGGTAAACCTCACATAAGCCGATTACTAAGGGAAAGTGATGATTATTTCTAATCACTAACAGCTATCCCCTAATTTTGTGAAGTACCTTAATTCATTGCACACATAATCAACCATGAATTGATGGAAACCATAATACTGTGACAAGTTGGTCATAGCAAATAGTATTGGAAATCTTATAGTTTCTTCTATCTTTAGTTTAGGCTTCCATGTACTAAAGCTGTTGTGGATATGAAAAATTAAATTTTGTTAGATAAGCACAGGAAATATCATGCACACAGTACTTTTTAACTTTAGCTAGTGCTCACGACCGTGTTGAGTTTGGCATAATGTAAACATTTCTAGCCCAATACCCAAAAAACTAAACTTTTGGGTAGAGTTGCCTTCCCACTGATGGGCTCTTTTGAAAAGTTAGGCATTTTATTCTTATACTATTGCTTCCTTGAACCCATCAATGTAAGGTCTATGTAGAAAACATTTGATGTTAGTTGCAAGAAGAATTAAACAGAACATACAAAAAACTTCGATAGCATACTCAATATTCATGGGAATTTTTGCAGAAACTTCCATTTATGCATAAACATGTCTGCTAGAAGGATTGGCATTAACGTATGTCTTCTTAGCATTATGTGAGATAGTTTATTAATGTTCCATCTAGAGATTCTCCATGGCCTAGTAAAAGAAATGTTACATTTGAATCAATTTAGTCAATAATTTTTTTGTTTTATGTGAGGTTATCAAGACAAATATATTCCAATAGAAAGGGGGGGGGGGATACAATCTTTTTAATAAAGGGGGAAAAAGTAAAAAAGGTTAATAAAGTTGCTTATATTGGATCATTTGAAGTTCTCTAAATTCCTTTTGGTTCTGTCTACTCACACTTCCGTTAAGTTGCTTTAAGGGATAGAAAAAAAAACTGCGGCAACAATACCATAACAAAGAGGCTACACTGCATCTATATGGAAGTTATTTTAGCAGGGCGGAGCCAGGATTTTCGAGCAGGGGGACACTCAATATAATATAGAGAGATTTTTTTTATATATCTTTAGCAAAATAAAAAGGCAACCCAATTCTTAAGCAACATGTTAAAATGTGCATAAATATTAGAAAAATCAATTTTATTTCTAATTTGAATCATTTTATTTTTGCTCATTATCTATGTATGTCTCTTCTTTTATTTCAAGATATGGACTCACATATTATAACTTTTAAATGGAGGAATACCTCAAATATACGAAGAAAGGAAGAAAGAAAAGGGGAAAAAAGAAAAAAGAAAAATGCGTCAAAGAAAAAAAGTTGATTCTTATAAAGAAGAAAGGAAGAAACAAAGAAAGAAAAGAAAAGAAATGAAAAGAAAAGAAATTCTTCTCCTATAATAGTAGTTCCAAATTTTCAGAAACTGAACACGAGTGTTCTAAATTAAATTTGAAATTGAGTTTAAATGTGTAACAAAATTTATATGTAATTGATCTATTTAAGATCTTGAACATCAAACTCAATAAAACATCTTATAAAGGGAAAAAAGCTATCGAGCGAAAAAGTAGGATAAAATTAGGATAATTTTATCAGTTTTGTTAATCAGATGGCTGCAATTAAAGATGGGCACACTGATGATTGAAGTGCTCATAATCCAATGGCTGAGATTGAAGATGGACATGCTAATAATTAGCATGGGCACATGCATAATTTATGCAAAGGTGTAAGGAGAAAAATTAAAACAAAAAACAAAAAAATCCCGGTAAGCACCCCCTGGATTGTACATGGTTCCGCCAATGATTTTTTAGGATAAATGATGATCCTTCAAAAGTTTTAAGAATCTCCCACAAGTAGTTCTCCATCAGACACCGGTCCGCTGAACTAGTGATAATCACTTATGCCCTAGTGAGAAAACTATTGAAATATGTATTTTTATTTATACATAGTTTAAGCTCTTGCAAACGTAACAAGGAACATCCTACAATCATACGAGAAGGAACATTGAATACAAGAGAATGGTTGGAATTGGAGGCGGTGTTTAAACACGGACCAAGTTGGTTGCATTGATCATTGTGGTTCTGTCGACTTACTGATCTTTATTGTCTATCCTAAAACCTTCTGAGTTTGCAAGAAGGTATATTGTTTTTTTTAAAATAAATTCTTCTATACACAAAGAATGACCTGGTCTCTTTTTGGGTTGCATTCTTTTATGCAATCTTTTCTTACATGTAAACAACCTGCTGGCAGTTGGCTAATTTTGCATGTCACATTTTGCTTTTGGTGTAACCTAGCAAGGAAACTGTAATGATTATTGCTTTCTTTTGTTTCCGCTTGTGCTTTGAAATATATGCAAGTCTTATGATTTTGGAGTTTTATGTTGTTACAATCTTCGAACATTTGTTGGTTCAGATGTCTTTCCAAGGATTGACATAAAGGACCCTTATAAACGACTTGGGATCAGCAGAGAGGCATCTGAAGAAGAAATTCAAGCTGCAAGGAACTTTTTGATAAACAAATATGGAGGACACAAGCCTAGCGTTGATGCAATTGAATCAGCTCATGACAGAATAATCATGCAGAGTTTTCATGATAGGAAAAACCCAAAAATCAACTTAAAGAAGAAAGTAAGAGAAGTTAGTCAATCACGTGTGGTCAAGGCTGTTACTAGCAGGTTTGAAACCCCAGCCGTAAATTTTGTTATAAAGACGGCCATCACATTCGTAGTCCTGGGAGTACTTACTGTTCTGTTTCCAACGGAAGAAGGACCTACTCTCCAAGTTGCCATTTCTCTCATAGCATCCATATATTTCATACATTCAAGACTTAAGAGTAGAATCCGAGCATTCCTATATGGGTAAGCATGCTTGTTCATTTATTATATAAGCTTTTATGTTTTAGTGCAATTATGATACCATTTTGGAAAAAACCATAATATTGTCTGCAACCCTTCTCAAACTTACGTACATTTGCAAGTGTCCTTGACATTGAATGGTTATCTACACAAAATTAGCCACATAAAACACATGGCCCTATATAATGTTTTCTTCCATCATGCATTGTGGGAAAAATTCTAACAATGTTGGGCATGGAAAGATGACTACTTACACACAAATTATAAACATTGAGAAACCTTGATCATATGCATTTCATCCAGCCATACTAGGTTCTACAAAGAAGACTAGTTTAACCATGCGGATTTCAGCCTCACTTTAGTTGTATGCTGTTACTCCCTTTAAGGCAAAGGTTTATAATCTCAATTTGACATACATTTCTATTAGGTATATGACCAACAATATATCTTAATTATATGTCTTTAAGTATCAAAAAAGTGACAAAATAAAAATGATAGTTGACTATTTTTAGAAGGAGAAAGACTAACAAGTGAAGCTAATAGAAACTATGGCCACTGTGTAAATCTGTTTCTTACATTCTTTATGATGAAGCATTTTATAAATCATCACTGCAATTTATTTCTGAATTCTTATCACTCCATCTTTCTATGGCTAATCATTATCCTTGGATAACTAAGCTAGTAACAGCACTTGCGGTCACAGTACTTTTTAACTGCAGGTCGGCTAAGCTGATTTCATATTGCATTTGCATGACTTAAATGTAAGAGCAATTTGCTGAAACACAAAAGCACTCACTAATGTTAATGGATGAAAAACAATATTGTGTTGTTTTCCATGTGATCCTAAGGTTAGGATGCGACCAGTAGAGCCGTTATCAGTTTTCTGTAGGAAATAAGGGTTTTATGAAGAAATTGACATTGCTGACTCTCTGTGGAGGGCAGATCTTAAACAAAGAAATGTACGAGTGGTAAAGGAAGTTGTTTATTAGGATTCTTGGGCTGCTCGATTTGATAGGTCAACTAGCAGGCTGCAAACTAGTGATCGGCAGAGGGGAATGGACTGAAAGATCTCTTTTCACTAGTTTATTTTGGAGATATACTGAGAATTTTTGGAAGTTTTTCCACAAAACCGTAAGCAAGAAGAATGAGAGGGGTGTCCTGGTGTTGGGATATGAGAGAAAAATTTCTGCAGGAAATAATATAAAGATAACTGTGGATTATTGCGTCGACTAGTTCTGTTGCTTGGCTAAAGATGAAGGGTTCAAGACAAGGAAGGATGAGAAATGTGAAGATGAGAGAAAAAGTACATGGGTGCTAAGTGATAGACTGATAGTGGTCATGAGTGCTGGTAACAAGCATAAACCCTGTAGATAATGTAGCATATAGAGTTTCCAAGGTGTAATGTTTTGTTGATCTGCTTAAATTGTAATTGCACGTCCGCAAGGAACATTTAAGTTATAAGGAGCAGTTAGTGCACATTCAGTGCTATTCATTACCAAGGTTTGTGACTGCAAAAGTAACCACATAAAAGAGAGAAAAAAACCTATTCCTTGCAGAGAAGCTCTGATATGTGGTACATCTGATATGTGAGCTACACCAATTTAATTGGAATTTGTGAAAGGAGTGACTCTGAAGAATGCAGTAGTGACTTGGCATCTACTAGAAGCTATAAGTTTCTGACGGTGACTGACCTCATTATATTTTGCACCAGTTTTTATCTTTCCTGGGCGAATAGCTTGTAGTGCTAAGAGCAAATGGAGTTGCGGAGGTCAAAAAGTTAATAACTAGCCAGCTAATGAACTGAAGTTGAGAAAGTATCCACTGCTTGATACCCATTTACAAGTACTCTCAATAGCAAGTATTTTTAATTTATTGTTTTGTTATTAGCCTCTTTCTCAACCATCAAAAACAAAAATCCAAAATTACGAGGCGCCCCCCACACCCCCCCAACAAAAAAAAAAACGAAAAAACAAAAAGGAAAAAACAAAAAACAGAAAAAGAAAAACAAAAAACAAAAAAGAAAGAAAGAAAGAAGACCTCTCTCTGTCACTTTGGTTCTTTCTAAAATTACAAACAAACATGTCTCAGTGCGTCTTTCTCTTCCCCTTCGGTCGATTTTCTTTTCTAATCTATTCTCTTTCTTCTTTTGATAATTTTTTCCAAATGACAGAAAAAACCCCTTTCTCAACATGTCTCGATCGACAGTCCCCCATCACCCGTGATTCTCTCTTTTCTTTGACTCTGTTCCCTCTTTTCTTTTTTCTTTTGTTTTTCCGTGGATTCTTTCTTTTATCTGACTCTATTCTCCTTCCCCCCTTCAGTCCCCTCTTTACTTTTGCTTCTAATTTTAATGCTCTTTTTCGTTTTATCAGATTTTTTTTCTTTTTCTTTTTATCAATTAGACACAACTTATTTTTTCAATCCTTTCTATGCTTTTTTGGTCCAGATTTGTTTTTCTTTTAGTTTTTTATTTAGTTCTACTTATATTTACATGATTTATTATTTCCTTTTTTATTCTATTTGATTCCTTTTTCTTTTCTTCACATATTTTTTTCTCTCGATACTCTTTGGATTGTTTTTCCATTTTCCCCCACCTTTTCTTATTTTTTTACCTTTTTAATACTTTTTTTTATTTCATACTTTATTTGTTTTTCCTTATTTTTCCTTATGATCGTTTCTTTCCTTTTCCCCCAAAATCAAGCTCATTCTACTTTAATTTCTTGATTATTTTTCTAAACTTTTTTCTTTCATTAATTCTTTCTATCCATTTTTTTTCTTTTTCTTTGATTCTTCTTTCTTTCATTCTAGATTTTCTTCTTTTCTTTTTAATTATGTTCAACTTTTTTGCTTTTTTCAGTTTCTTTCTTTTCTTTTTGTCCCAGTTCATTTCTCCTTAATTTGTTTTTCTTTGCTTTTTATCCACATTTTCTTTTTTTCTTTCCTTCCCATAATTTTCTTTCCTTTTCTTTTTTGAAATTCTTTGTTTTCTTTTTTTTTCCAATTTTTCTTTTCTTTTATTTGAGTCGATTCTATCTACACTTTTCAATTCCTCCTTTGATTTTTGTCTTGGTTTTTATTTTCTTTGTTTTTGATTCTTTATTTTTTTCTTTCTCACCTTATTTTGATCTTTTTTATTTTTTTTCTAGATTCTTTGATTTCTTTTTCTTTCATCTTGTTTTTTGACAATTCTTTTGTTTTGTTTTCCCCGAGCTTTTTCTTTGTTCTTCTCTTGATTCTATTTTATTTCTATATTCATTCTTTCCAGTTCTTCCCAATTTTTTATTTTATTTTTTTGTTCTTTCAATTCTTATCATTTTATTTTATATTGTTTCTTTTTATGTTTTTTCTGACTCTATTTTGCGTTTTAATTATTTACTTTCCTTTTTCATATATTTTTTCTTTTCTTTTTTCATTAGATATTTTTTGCATATTTAATTATCTCTACTATAATCTTAATTGAAATATCTATTTCCCTACTATTGTAATTGGGTAAATTTTTTTTGGATGGATAATTATGAAATTATGTTGAAAAGGTTGGTTTTAAGTTGTTCAAAATAAACTATTTAAATAAAAAATGTAAACTATCACTTCATATCAAATTAAAATTTTGTCTAAATTTTAAAAAGCTCTAACATGCAGGCATGGTTTCAATCATCGGCCAATTCCAATATACATTGGCAATATTGTATAGGGTTCTGAGGCACCCGATATGATATTCACTCTATAATATCAGCCACTGTCTGAGCTGATATGGCCAATATTAGTGATATTGACAGCTGATTATTCCATATATTGATACTAAAATCATTGGCGTATCGATAACGATGCTGAGATTTTAAACCACACTTGCATGGCACGCGCCTAAAACTGGTATTCCCCCTTAGATTAGTATCCAACCCCTTTGACTAATGCATTTGGTAGATCCAAACCTCACTGTTATCTACAAATGTTTATATATTTCCATATTCAATGATGCAATGTTTGATGCTTTAATTTAAGATACAGATCCTTCACCTTTTTTTATGCCCTTCTTGTTATTATATTAATTTATTTTATCATGTTAAATGTAGTTTTCCTTCCAAATTACAATAGCGATTAAATACCTACTTCTAAGAACACGACACGGGTAATTCTTTTATCTTCTTCTTAATTTTTGGTTGGTTTGGAAAATTCAGCTGCTTGTCCTCTCAAGGCTTTTCTCTACACTTATCTAGTTATTTAAGCTCTCTCTCATAAATAAGCATTTTATCATCTTCAAATAATGTTACATAAAACCACTTGAACATTATCTCTGTGATTAGGCTTATGGAAGCTTAAAGTAAATAATGGTTTACTCCTACCTTTCAATATGACTATCTCGCACTTTACAGGAAATTACTCGTGCACACAAAATTTTGAAGTGCAGTTATGTTTCTTTGTTGATACTGAATATAGGATAACTGCACCCTAGACTTATCTTACATTCTTGACATAGATATTTTCGGGTTTGTCTAAACTCTACCCCTTAATTTCATGTCATGTTTTTGTTAATGGTAAATATATCTATTACATATTTATATTTATGTGCATCTATGTGAATTATGTTCCTTAAGTAAGAAAAGATGCTTTCGAAGTGCAATTAAACTGCAATATACCCGTATTTCAATCATTCTATTTGCTTATGCTGGTATTCTTCAGAATTGCGGCTTTCTTTGGGTCGTGGCTGTTGGGTACCTTCTTGATGGTTTCAGTGGTTCCACCTCTACTGAAAGGTCCAAGAAGTTTGGAGGTGACGACTTCGCTTCTAAGCTATGTACTTTTGTGGGTAGCTTCTACGTATTTGAAGTAGTATTTAGGTACCTTTTGGCATTTATTTGGAAAATGGGTGAGAGCGAGTTTTGGCACACTCTTACTGTGAAAGCTTCCCCATCTCATGTTTTACAGTGCCTCAAGTGTTCAGGTAATTTTCTTGTTGACATCCCTTGGTACTCGCCTTTATTTCTATTGAGATAGATTTTTCATCTGCATTGCATAACCAAACGACAAACTTGTAAATCTCTGCCCTTTTTTTCCTTTTTATTCTATATTTTATTATTTTGGTAATCTGTAGAACTTCTGCATGCTCAGACTATAGATGATCAAAGGAGTGAGTCGGCTGAACACTGAATTTGCATGAAAAAGGGGACATGCAAACTTGACGGGAACTGATGATTGAAGCATGTGTTCTAACAGGACGACATCACATCATTGGCAATCTCTTTTGACCCATAAAATCATTCCTATGTCTGAGCTTGCCGTAAAACCCTAGAAGGGGCGGGGAGGGTTGAATAGGGTTGCGAATTGATTAAAACTCAATATTTTAGTTTGATATGCAGTTTACACCTCTGTTAGGATGTCATTCGGCTGGTAAAATGTAGAAATGAATTTTGGTAGAATAGATAAATTAATACAATTTATGCAACGATTGATGAATAGTAGATAACAATAAATATATGAAATATGCAACTGTAATGACATGAAATAAAATGCAAAAGAGAGCAAGACGAGAGATTTTAGGGTGGTTCAGGAATTCCCCTACATTCATCATCTAGAGATCTCTTATCTAGGATTTCAAATCAATTATTTGCCTAACCCCGAAGCAACAAATTACGAGTGGCAACGGTCTACTTCTAGAGTTTGATCTGTCACTCTTTTCTTCGAAGAGCACAACCACCGACTTCCACACCAATGAGTTGGACTTTCTTCTCTACACCAAGAGGATGCACAATATCAAGAAAATAGCTTTTGTTCTCTAAATAAAAAAGAGAACCATTTAAGCACACAAATCCTCAAATCAAAATAATACAAGATGAGGCTCTAGTGTAATTAATGAGTAACAACAAGTTCTCCGATGATTGACAATGAGAGGATTTTAGAAGAGAGGATCTCAAAAAGAACAATAAAGAGTTGGAGATTCTCTAATTAATTCTCTAGGAAGGAATGAAATGGAAAGAGACGAGAATTAAAAGCTCAACAACTTTTATTTTTCTTAAGAAATAGCACTTCAAGAGATACGATGAATGGTTGAAGGTTTAGGCTCAAGAAGAGAACTTGTTCATTGTTTTTCTTCTTAGTCAGGTGTCTCTATTTTCTCAATGCTCAAGAGATATTTTAATATTATTTTAGTTCAACAGCCCAAGGAGCAAAAAATTCGTTAGATTCAAGGGCTTTTTGCAAGAGAGGACGAGTTCTCTTTGCATTAATGGCTGCTGCAGAAGCCAGTCAAGTGGAGAGCTAATTTGGCAACAACAAATGCCTTTTAGCCATTGTGGAATAAAGGAGAAGAAGGAGAGAACCAATACAACAGCCCTTTTTCTTGCTAACATGATCAGAAGAATTGTAGCGGGCTGATTTTCAACTCGAGGAAAGGACATTGAAAGTAAGTTCAATTTGAAAGAGTGTGTGGACTTTTAATGCGTAAAAGGACAAGGCAAATGGGATGAAAAAAAGTGTGTTGACTTGTATGGTACATCCCCATGTGGGGGCAAGGGGGGGAGAGAGAGAGAGGATGAGAAGTATAACTCTTGAGGTGAAGAAGAAGAGAAGACTATATACTCTCGATTAGAGTGTGATCATTTATTTATAGAGAAAAGAAATACATCTCCTAATAGGATTAGGAGTATACACAATGTCCTACTTGGAGTAGGAGAATTCAAAATAAAGAAAGAAAAATATTATTTCTACTATAACAAAGAATTCTTTTTCTACCCTAATACTCCCTCAAGCTAGAGCATAGATATCAATCATGCATAGCTTACTGTATAAAACTGAAAAACTCTTTCTAGATAAAGCTTTAGTGAAGATATCTCCAAGTTGACAACTTGATGTGATGAATAAAGTGACTATCTGATGTGTCATCACTATGTCTCTGATAAAGTGGCAGTTGACTTCAATATGCTTCGTTCTCTCATGAAAAACATGATTATCGGCAATATATATAGTCGCTTGATTGTCACAATACATCACCATTGGCTTGCTGTAGATGACATCCATTTCAGAAAGAAGAGATCGAATCTACATTAATTCAAAAGGTGCATGAGCCATGACTTTATACTCAGCCTCAACACTGGATCAAGCAACAATATTTGATTTTTTAATCGCCATGTCATCAAATTGCCTCCAACAAAAGTACAATAACCAATAGTAGAATAACGATCAATAGGATCACCAGCCCAATCAGCATCATGTCTCACAATATTCAAATGAGACGAAGGACGATAATGCAACTCTTTACCTGGAGCCCTTTTAAGATACTACAAGATACGACAAGCAGCAGTCTAATGAAGCTGATACGGACTCTACATATATTGACATAACACACCTATAGCAAATGCAATATTAGATTGAGTGACAGTTAAGTAAATTAGTTTACCAAACAATCGTCTATACTTTTCAGGGATTAGCAAGTGACTCACATAGGTTTTGGTCAAAAACGAGTATTAGGATCCATTGGGGGTATCAATAGGTTTAGATCCTAATGTACTAGTTTCTTCCAACAAATCAGTAATGTATTTTCTTTGAGACAAACCTTTTGGAGAGCGAGCAACCTCGATCCCTAGAAAATACTCAAGAGATCAATATCTTTCATAAGAAAATAAGAACTCAAATAAGCTTTTAACTGAATAATACCTTAATGATCATCTCTAGTGACAACAATATCATCAACATAAACTGTAAGAATAATAGTGCCGACAGAAGAATGTCTTACAAATATAGAGTGATCAGAGGAGCTCCGTCTTAATCCAAGTATGCAACATTACTGAATATGCTTTGAACCTCATAAATGGGGGGCTGAAGCATATACACATCCTCTTGAAGATTTTCATGCAAGAATGCATTTTTAATATCTAACTGATACAAAGGCCATTACTTCATCACCACAACTGATAAAATAATGTGAACATAAATGTAGATGATCTATCAGTGTAAAGTCTCAAAATAATTAACACCATAAGTCTGTGTGTAGCTTTTGGCAACCAACCGCGCCTTCAAGCGCTCAATCTGTCCATTGGGAAGAAATTTGATAATGTATGCTCATCGACAACCAATAGTTTGTTTTCCCAGTAGTAAAGAAGTTAAATTCTTGTGTTTCATTAACATTCAAAGCAGTTATCTCTTCATTTATAGCACTTTTCATCTAGGATCCAATATTGCATCACAATAAGATTTTGGGGAGAGACATAAAAGGTAATATGGTTGCAAAACTAAAGTTTGGAGAAGATAAATGAGAGAAAGATAATACTTCAGCTATAGGATACTCAGTACAAGAACGAGTACCAAGCTCATACACTTCAGTGGAAGCAATTGACTGATGATTGGAGTAAGTTGTCAGGATCAGTGGTACTCTTCTTACGTCATTTGATAAACTTTGAATGGAGGTGAGTCTTCTAGTGGTACATGAAGAGTAAAAGGAGTAGTCGAAGGAGTTATAGTGAAACTTAGAGAGGTTGAAAAGTAAGGTGTGTTTTCAAAAAAAGTGACACCACACAAATCACATACTTCATGTTGATGGGATTCCAACATCGATATTTTTTTATGTCCGAGAATATCCTATAAACACACACCGAACTGTTGATTTATCATGTCTTTTTTCGAGAAGTTGAACAAAACACACACACTCAAAAATCTTTAGAGGTAAATCAAACAGTTATTTTTCAGGATAAAGAATTGAGAATGAGATTTTGGCCATCTAAAACAGAAGAAGGAACATTATTAATCAAGTGACAAGCAGTAATGATCACGTCAGTCCAAGAACACTTAACATGCATATGAACTATTAGTGTTCGAGGAATGTCAAGTAACTTTCAGTCACACCATTCGTTTGAGGTGCATCAACACAAGAAGTTTAATGAATACTATGAGAACACAATAAATTTGAAGAGCATGTTACATATATTTTAAAGCATTATCAGATCGTAAAATCTTAAGCGAATAATTAAATTGAATAGGAATCTCTTTATAAATTTTTTGAAAAATTGAGTGAATTTCGGAGCATCTTTTATTAAAATAACTAAGTCATACGAGAATAGTCATCAATAAAAGTTACAAAATAAGAAAAATCAGACACACTTTAACTCGAGTAGGATCCCAAATATCAGTTTGAACAACTCCAAATGGAGAACTATAATGATTAACATTTTAGATAAAAAAGAAGTTTTATGATGTTTACCAACCTGATATGACTCACACTGTAATTTACAACCTTAACTGAAGAAAATAACAATTTAATGAATTTTACAAATGCATGACCTAAACGTAAAGCGACACTGCATCGCAGACTCATTACATGCCAGAGCAAAAACACTCCTTTTACGTTGATCATGCATTGAAGATAATATAAATCATCTTACTCATACTCTTACCAATCACTTTCTTCGTCTGAAGGTCCTGAAAAGTACATGATGAAGGGGCAAAGTTATAAAACACTGAAGAGCTTTAGTCAAATGACTCTCAAATATATGATTAAAAGGAACATGTGGAGTCGTGGACTATAATTAACATCAGTGAGTGTGAGAGAAGTGAGATTGACAGTGCTAGTACCAGTACTACATTTGGAACCACCATAAAAAAATTATAGAGGGGGTGAAGATGTGTGAAAAGTGAAAAATTATAGATTTATCAATCATGTGGGTTGACGCACCAGAATCAATGATCCAACATGAAGGTGATGAACTTGCTAAACGAGAAATATCTAGATGTGCTAAGATAGCAATATTTAAAGTAGAGAGTGAATACATCTTTTGAATCGGAGAATTATACTCAGATTTTGATAGTCACAGATTCGTCACGAAAGTAGCAAAAGTATTAGTCATGTACAGAAGATGATCCAACAGTACCAGACAAATAAGTACCTCGAGGAGGCCAGGAAGGTTTGCCATGCAACTCCTAATTTCAATCAATAGTGTTATTGGTTCGATTGCAATGAGTACACTTTTAAAAATTATCTTGACTACGACAAAAAACTCGTCATCTGATAGATAAGCCACGATCACAAAAGACATACCACAACGACCTCGATAAGTGTTTTCTCAACTAGTTAAGAAAACTAAGGCAGAGCCCTCAACTGGAAAGTGATCAAAAATTGCTCTAGAAGATTTTGAAGCCTGAGATGGTCGTGAGAAAGTATTCTGCAGAGAGAGAATCCCACTTCACCTGCTAGTAACTGACCTCAAAGTGATTTAAATTGACTGAGCCCCGAAAGAAACTTACAGACATATAATTCTTCACAATTTTTTTAAGAACTTCAATATCATTAGTAATTGGATGATACTGGTTGAATTCATTGATCATACCCTTGAAGTGGCTGTAGTAGTCTTCTAAATTCTTGTTGTGTTGTCGGAGACTAAATAGGTTCACCATACACTTCAAAAACTCGAGTGGTATATTCTTTTTCATGGAATAAGTATCCGTGAATAGCTTTTCAATCTTTTGCAGTATCTAATAACATAAAGTTGACACCCATTGTGGATTCATGTTGTTTCAAAGCCAAGTTATCACTAAATAGTTGTCTCGTTCCCATTCTTCAAACATTTTCAGTAGAGACATGTTTAGTAAAAGTAACTATCTTCATTTTGTGAAAGACTTACAGAATTCTCCCGTAACAAAAAGTTTTTGCTATTCAACTTCACAGTGATAATTTGAATACTGGCAAGGTTTTTGATTTCTTTGATATCAGCCATGAGAACAAGAAGAATAGAAACAAGATGTTTATTACAGTAAAATTTTAATTTTATTATAGAAGAAGATTAAGTAATCCTCTCTGATTTTTTTATTGTTCCCGGCAGAAACTGTTCACATGAAAGGTAAATTTTTTGAGGTGAAGGGAAAAAGGCTATTATGATTTTTGCTCGATACCATGTTGAGGTGAAGAAGATAAAGAGAAGACCATATACTTTTAATTAGTGTGTGATCGTTTATTTATAGAGGAAAAAAATGCATGTCCTAATAGGAATAGGGAATACACAATGTCCTAGTTGAAGTAGGAGAATTCAAAATAAAAAAAACTCCTATTTCTACTATAACAAAAACTCGTATTTCTACTCTAATAATAACATTAAACAATGTTTCTCTCTAACAACTATAAGTAGAGAGGAGACAAAGGAGTAAAATAATATTTCTCGTGGTCATATGTGATAATTCAAAGCTTATTTGATCTTTCATATCCTCTAATCTACCAACTAAAAGAGATAAAACTAGAGAACATGGAAGTCTGGTAGATGGAAGTAGTTTGAAATAGATTTTTAAAACATGAAAGTATATATGATCATATTTATTTCACATAAGATCAAAGATAGAAAATGAAAAAAGCTAAGGATGTCAAAAAGTGCGAGAGTAGAGATAATTATTTTCACTTATTAATTACTTACACACTTTCCTATTGATGTAAAAGCTGATGCTTTAGTCTTCTTGCTCGAATATACTCTTGTAGCTTGATTTGACTTTACACTAGCTTGAATAGTGGAGCTTGATTTTTCTTCCATCCTCCATTTAGACATGGCATTGAAGCTCAATTTCATTCTACCTCCTTTACATTGTCTTGTCCGATAAATATAATACAAGCTACTAGAAAACAATTAGTAGCTAATTTATATGTTAATTATAATCATCAAATCCTTGGAATTACACTTGCTGCCAATTGCTACAGTGAATACAGGTCGAAAGCAATTCTGTTATTGTATACTTAAAATCTGAAGCTGGTATAGTTTGTTAAGATTTATGGACTAGTATTTTTTTTTTTTTTTTTTTTTGAGACCTTCGTATCACTGAACTGAACACTTTTGACAAATGGGTACCTAGTTCTTTGGAGTGTGCTTCCTGAGTGTGTACCATGTATCTTTTTGTACCACAATTTTTGGTTCGTAGGATAATTTTACCTAGAACCTATTGTACCATAGGTTCATTTACAGAGGTCAGGTTTCTTTTAAAGCCTGTTTGGCAGATAGAAAAGAGGATGGAACATTGACAGTGTAGCTCACGCTGTTAGTTTTCTAATTCTTTACCACATATTTTGCTGAGAGAGAGAAAAGGGTAAAGCCCTGACGTTTTGCCGACTCAATGACTTTTCTTAGTTTTCTGATTTTTGCAAACAAACAAGATTTGCTAGTGGGCTGGAAAATTTTCTGCAATTTTTTCACACAATTTTCTGCAATCCACGTTAGTATTTAAGCCGGTTGTTGATGGGAAGAACAATAGTACTGTAACACTGGTTTAAATGATTAAAACAAATTATGATGTAGCTACTCTCGTTGTTGGAATCATGTACTTTGAGATTGGATCAGTGAGTATTTTATACAGATTATATGTCAGTTCTTAGTAAGTTTCATCTCTGTAAAGTTCTTGAATCAAGAATACGCCCATGGTGCATATATCTCGCGTAGAGTAGTCACTCGTACACAGGTAGCGTTTGTATGTGGAGATGAAGCCGTTTTGGCTCGACGGACAGTTACGAAGCAAGATTGATTTGGTCATATATTTTACTATTATATTTCGTTAGTAAATCATTTAATTGTTGGCATATCATACAGTACACCTAACAAAATAGGTTGGTTTAGATCGATCTTAAGCTGATGACTGATGAATCAACATTCAACAGAACTATAAATATTTTTTTTTTTTTTCAATCGCTTCAAAAGCAACAATTCTGCAAGTCTGGGCTTCTCTTGCTACAATATAGATAACCCACTGATGTAGTTTCTACTCCGGCAATGGTTGGCGGCAGCTGATGAAGGATCGACAGTATCAACCTGCTGCAGTGGAAAAGGAAGGGGGAGTGGTTATTTAAGTTAAAAGAGCAAGCGGGGCGCCATCGGATCGGATACGGGTCGGATATTGTCTTTATCACATTTGTATCCGCACTCAACCTTCGGATACGGATATGGATATTGACTGATGCAAAAAAATAATATCCGTATCTGGCAAAATCGGATATCGGATATTAGTGGATCAGGTGCAGATACTAATCGGATATGTAAAAATGGATACGGTTAAGAATAAATTAAACAAATATACTTTAATTACTTTTTATCTTATCTAAAATAATATTAAATGTGTACATACTATGATATTATTGTGTGCATATCAATACTTCCATCGTCATTCGGATTCTATAGCAATGAATTACACAACCTCTGATGCTAGATGTCGATTAGGATGTCACGGTTGATGTCGAAATACTTAAAATATCTCATGCTACTCTTGCAAGATTCGATACTTTTCACTATTATTTTTTTACCAACTTAAAATATCAAAATATATTATCTCATTTCATTGAAGAGTAGTCTTTTTTATACGGATCTCATTATCAAGCATCTAACCTTCGGATATCGGATCAAATACGAATATGATATTGCTTTTACTATATCCGTATTCACACCTAACTTTCGAATACGGATACAGATACGAATATTGACGGATATAAAAAAATGATATTTGTATCTGAGTTGGAGCTGGATTCGGATGTAAATATCCGCGGATAATTCGCATCCAGTGACACCCCAGATGAGAGACATCAGATACAGAGCTACCCGTTGGATTTTGATTGAGATTGTTGTTGAGATTGGAGAATCATGAGCCGTTGGATGCGTTATTAATCAAAACGGGTAAAGTTCGGGTGCGGGGTAGAGAAAGAAACCCGCTTGACCTTATTCGTTCCAGACTGTTGAGCAAAGTGGATCCGGGTCGGGTCGTAGGCAAATATCTGTTCCAAATCTCACCCAAAACCCACTGAAATATCCCTTTTCTCCAAGCTTGAGCGAATTATAAGGTGGAAGCAGCACTCATTTTTCAGACCACCATCATCTTGAACTTGGACAAATCTCTCTATTGCGGTGCTTGTAAGAGAGAATTGAGGCTCTGCGATTCCTCAAATTATCAGTTCAAAATTCTAGCCAAATTTTCTCCAATTCTTGTGTCCACTCTACTTGCTAACACTGTTACAGGTGTCGATGGCGAGGATCGGCGGTCAGAGGTGTTTTCCGACGATCATCACGGAGGAGGCGGCTGCAACACCCACCAGCTCTCCTAAAAAGGACAATAAAAAGGAGTTCAACAGATATATGTTGGTGTGCATCAAACACCAGAAAAGCCAACAGTGAAGTGATGGGATGCCCAATTCAAATCCAATTCCTTGATTGAGAAAGAATCCAACAAACCCCAGTGTGACTCATCTCAATCACAAATAAAGAACAAAAAAAAGAAATAATAAGAAATAAATAAGAGGCCAATCTCAATTCCCAGGTCAAGAAGAAATAAAATAAAATAAAATAAAATAAAATCCTACACACCAACTTCCCTCCCCTACAAACTCAGCTGACACTTCCAAAAAAAGAAAAAAAAACTCGAATGGAACCCCTCTTCCTCAATTTCCCCCAAATATTTGTTTTTCGTTTTTTTTTTTTTTCCATTTTGGAGAATCTTGAACATACATTTAGTTAAATAATTTAAAAAAGGAGAAACGTCTCATCTTTGCTGTATGTCTCGTGTAACACGTGCAGTTTTAACTCCACAGAGTCGATTCCTTCCGTTCTATTGGCATTCCTACAAGCACCCTACATTTGTGTGCGCGCGCATCTTGCCACCTGAGGACGCACATGTGGCATCCGCTCACTGGCCTGTGCATCTCAGCCGCAAATGATCCACGCACGCATATTATAAGTGTGTCAATTTCTCATTGACAAATAAGATATCGGGATTCAGAGTACAAAACTTTAAAGTTTTTTTCTCTTATAATATTATAAGAGGGTCAATCTCGTTTGTCAATACGAAATTGATCCTCTTATAATATGTGTGTGTGATTCACACACACGAACCGAACTAACACACACATGAACTGAACCCGAGAATCAGAGGCACTTCTTTGAAACTTTTATAAATGAAGCAGCATCAAGGAACAAGAAGGAGCTGTGCCTGATTGCTCAAATTTGAGCTCAAACCAAAAAAAAGTCTCATCTCTCTTGTACAAATTCAATGGCATCAGCATCTCTCCTCAAGTCCTCTCCAGCCTCTCTCACCGTCCGTGCTGCCAGTTCCTACCCCGATGAGCTTGTCAAAACAGCGGTTTGCACTTATGGTTTCATAAGTCTGCTATCAAATTATGGTTACCCAGTTAGTTAAACTAAATGCAATACTTTCTTGTTAATCAATCAATCAATTAGAAAACAATTGCATCACCTGGCCGTGGGATGCTGGCGATGGACGAGTCGAACGCAACCTGCGGGAAGAGGCTGGCCTCTATCGGGCTAGAGAACACGGGGGCCAATCGCCAGGCCTACTGAACCCTGCTGGTCTTGGCCCCGGGCCTCGGCAACTACATCTCCGGAGCTATTCTCTTTGAGGAGACATTGTATCAATCTACAACTGATGGGAAGAAGATGATGGTCGATATTCTTGTCGAACAGAACATTCTGCCTGGCATCAAAAGGGTCAAGGTATTATTTGCACTGAGGCAGTACACGATCTATGAATATATATAGATGAAATATTGTACTGATTGATGGAATCAATGAGTACAGGGTTTGGTTCCCCTCGCTGGCTCCAACGATGAGTCCTGGAGGGCCTCGATGGGCTTGCATCGCGCTCTGCTGCCTACTATCAGCAAGGCGCTCGCTTCGCCAAATGGTGTACTAGATCACTCTCTTCATCCAAATCACCTCTTCAATCCCAGTTTGAAGACTTGATTGAATTATTCGTAACAAATATACGTTTTGATTGATAGGCGAACAGTCGTGAGCATCCCCAACGGCCCATCAGCACTCGCAGTGAAGGAAGCAGGTGAGCATCCCCAACGGCCCATCAGCACTCGCAGTGAAGGAAGCAGCTTGGGGTCGCGCTCGCTATGCTGCCATCTCCCAGGTACATACATACATATACTTTATGCAGACAGTATTGATGCATAGATGCAGATTGTAACAAAAATTTGTTGCCTGCAGGATAACGGCCTCGTCCCAATTGTCGGGCTGGAGATCTTCCTCGAGGGATATCATGGCATCGACAGGACTTTTGAGGTGGCTCAGAAGGTGTGAGCAGAGGTCTTCTTCAACCTTGTGGAGAATAATGTTATGTTTGAAGGGATCCTCCTCAAGCCCAGCATGGTGACCCCCGGAGACGAGTGCAAGGAGAAGGCACCCCCGAGCAGGTCGCTGAGTACACTCTCAAGCTCCTTCACCGGAGAATTCCTCCGGCCGTGCCTGGGATCATGGCAAGTGTTGTTTTCTTTCCATCAATACAAAAACTATATACAAAGTTTGATTTCATCTGGATTGCTCAAACACTCTCCTTTCCGCAACCAGTTCCTATCAGGTGGGCAATCAGAGGTTGAGGCTACCCTGAATCTGAATGCCATGAACCAGAGTCCGAACCTGTGGCACGTGTCTTTCTCGTATGCCAGAGCTCTTCAGAACACTTGCCTGAAGACATGGGGAGGGCGCCCGGAGAACGTTAAGGTAGCGCTCCTTGTCCGCGCCAAGGCCAACTCTCTTGCGCAGCTCGGCAAGTACACCGGCGAGGGCGAGTCTGAGGAGTCCAAGAAAGGCATGTTTGTCAAGGGTTATGTCTAAGCTCTGACCCGTCTCTCTCTCTCACACTGTTACATACTGCATAGCAGAGGTTGAAGGCTATTTTTGTGTACTCTAGCTACTGAATTTTCTTGCTAATCATGTGTAGCAGTGTGTTATAAGGTGTCATCTATTGCAGAAGCAAGAGTCATTAGTCCTGCATTCTGTGCATTCTTGCATGAAATCTTGGTTGAGATGCAAAAGGACTCGTTCAGTTGGAGAATAATTGAGATTTGGTGTTAATCTCATTCGTATGTAGAGATGAATGATGAACTGTGGTCGTTGCATCTTATTATATTTTGTGATTCGATTGTTATCTCATCCTTATCTAGAGATAAGGGATACTTTGTAATTGCTGCATCTTATCTCTATCTGAAATCACATCTTGTAACCATCAAATCTTTCATGCATTTGGACATCATATGCATGTGGTTGTAATCATCTATAAAACTGATCCTGATGAAGATTTGACTGGGATCCATTCACTCTCATCTGTTTTACATCCTGCATGAACTTTTCACCCATTAAACTAATATTTGTTGTTTAACCATGAATATTTACTGCCTTCCAAATTCACCAAAGTTTCTTTCCAAAAGATTTCCTTTTCACACCTTTTAGACATTGCCAACAATGTGTTGTGATTCATTGATAGATTCAAACGAGCAACATTTCACCCAAATTGACGATCTTTAGCAGGAAAATTAACTTAAAAATGATGATTTCACAAGATAGATTTAAACACGTAATTGCATTCGTAACGTGAACACTTCTAATCTTGACAAATCCAATCCAATACAATACTCAGTTAATTTGTTCAAAGTCTTACTCACAATATCAGTGACAATAGATCACAAATATGACAACATCACACAATCTCACAGTATTTAGTAGACAATATGAATTATTGATAAAACCATAGAGATAAAATTCATTGTAATCTAACTAATATTCTGATTGCTGAAAATAAAATTACTTACCGTGAAGCCACGTCCTCGGGTCTCCGGTATCTTGTGATCTTGCTGGCAATAAACTTGTATTCGTTTTTTATTCCGCTGTTGTTGAATTTGATGTTGAAGTGCTGTTGATGCTGCTGTTAATCTCTTTTGCTACAGGACCGTGAAGAGGTCGCGGCGCGATTGGAACAATGCAGGCGCGCGGAACATCCTCGGGCGGCGGGGCGCTCGTGGGCGCTCGTGGACTGAAGACGAGGAAGGGGAATGCGGCAGTCGGCGGCGGGAACCAAAGGGGAGTTGGCCGAGAGAGTGGCAGTTTGGGTTCACGTCGAGCAAAGGAGAGATCGATTTGGATCTCGGGTGTTGCTCGGTGCTTGGGTGCTGTTGAAGTGATTTGCCGTGAGAGATCGACGGGGAAAGATCGATTTGCCGTGAGAGGAGGGCGCCTCAGGGGCAGTTGGCGTGGTTCTGAGGAGGTGTGGATCTCGTGGTGGGTGACGGCCTCGCGAGATTGACGAGGAAGATGGGAGGGGAAATGGGTTGCGGTCTCGTGAAGCAGAGGGGGAGCGATAAGGGGGAAGATGAGGCGGTAGTTGCTGTTCGTGAGGTGAAGAAAAGAAAGAGACGAAGAAGAAAAGAAGGGGAGGTGGGGACCACGAGGGGAAAACAAAAAGAAGAGGAAGAGGGTGGGGCTTTGGAATTTGTTTTGATTATTTCCTGGAAAAGCAAATTGAAGGGTAATTTGTTTTGTGGAGAGGATGAGATTGAAAAGTAAGAATAATTTTGGATTCTGGTTTCATACTCAAAATTCATGAGAATCGGGTTTCACACTCGAACTCATAAAGATATTTTCATTTTGAAATCACTCAAAATTTTCATTAATAAATCTTCATTTCTTTACGACTTATTGGACTCCTGCCTTTATAGGCCTACATGATTCTGACTTTCTCTACACAGATTATGCGTGAAATCAGTGATAGGCTTGAAGATTACAATGTTTTACTATAATTATGATCTTTACATGAATAAATCTAAAACTAGTAATATGGCTAGATTACATAGATCAGACAGTTCAAATCCCAACAAAATCAAACACAATATTCAGTCATCTGAAAATAATCCTATTCGCAATATCGAGATTCAACAAATCACAAGTTCCAATCAGATTCACACGCTCACAATTATTTGTGGACAGCAGGATTATCGATAAGATAATAAAGATAAAATAATACAGTGTTACTCAAATAATATACTAATTGTTAAAAATAAAAAGTTACCTGCCGAGATGCCACGTTCATGGGTATCCAGTCTCTTGTATATTCAGTGTTCTGACTTTGCCTCTGATGCTCTTGTTTTGATCTGTTGGAAGGTGAACTGATGTTGTTGCTCTGTTGTCATACCGCAGGAGAGGTCAAGGGAGAAGCTCAGCTGGAGTTGATGATGGATGATGTCCTGTTGATGATAAAGGGCTCGACTGTTATGGTGGTTGGCGTCACCATAGGAGGAGGGCTGGCCTTGTCGGCTGACGCACAAGGGGAGAATGTAATGCCCCGATCCTGTTGGCGGAGATATTACTATGACATATATACGTAGATCGAAATACCCTCACATATATACGCTAAGTATCAGTACAGGCAAGAATCAGAGTTCGGAAATATGTAGTACATTATACATTCTAACATATGGGTACAATTACAAAGTTATTACAGGATGCGATACAATATTATAAGAATATTACATCACCGATAGGCGAAAATGCGAGAATACAAAGAGATATATAAGTATGACCAGTACAAAGGCGCTCATGAGTCACAAAAGAAACACTCGAGAGCCGAGCAGAGGGCCTGGAAGGACAGGGCCTCAGACGATCTGTCGATGATCCACGCTTCCGCTGTGCATCTTTGATCAGCAACCGGGAGAATCCACTAGCTCCGTGATTGCAAAATCAAAGAGTTAAGAATTATCGTGTAGCTTTGGGCTAACGGGTCGTGTCCACGAGGAGGAATGCGATGAAAGCTTTTCGGTGTTTTGTTTAGACAGCTAAGAATGGTGCTTGTTTTTTAGTTGAAAAAGAGAATCGAGAGAAAGGAAATGATTAAAGAAAAATTGTAATTTGAAGAAGGCTTTGAAAAAGGTGATTTAAAAAGCTTTGAAAAGTGATTTGCTGTTTTTAATGAAGAAGAAAATTTGGGCTGACTATCTCGCTATTCAACGATATGTTCTTCTATTGAAATCCTTAGTGCATCAACTTGATCATATGCAAAAACTTAAGATTGATTTTAGAAAATTTTAAGAAAAGCACATAAGATGATTGGAAAAGTTAATCCTTTTCTTTAAGAAATCACCTCGAATTGAATGTTAAATCATTAAGAAGTTCAAGTATGAGATAAAAACAAGTTCAAGAGACGTTTTTAAAAGAAGTAGAAATTTAAAAGTCCAAACCCATCCTCATGTACCTTCAAGAACACTTTCAAGAAGAAAGGATTAAGTTAGGTATGCAAATGATTCATTGGGTCTTTTCATCAAAACCATTCGAAAAGAAGAGGGATCAGAGAGAGGAGTAATAGTGAGCCCAGAAAATCGATTTAGCTACTCATGGAAGACAAAGAACTATGCAAGTAAATAAAGCAAGACATTCCGTAAATAGAGTGGAAGAAAAGGTAGCTTGATCATTGTATTGATGTCACTTCAATCTTCAGAATACAATCACTCAATTTCTCTCTCTCACTGGTATTTGCACTGAACTACAAATTGTAAAACAAAGATACAACTTTTATACTATCTAACAAAGAGCCTAAACCTTAAAAAATAAACAAAAATTCTAATCCTAGTCTTCGCTCCCTTCTTCTCTGTTGAAAATGGTATTTATAGAGAAAAATCAGAGGGGAGAGGTCGTGGGAAGATTGGGAGAGCAAACGCTCCCCCAACAAAAACAACAAGGCCGTGAAAACGCGGCTAGAGCCGCGTTTTTGCGGCCCTGGTGTGGCTAGGTGGCCACACCCAAGTGGTGGCATTCTCTGATTTGGTGATTCTCCC
Organism: Agave tequilana; assembly: GCA_038442645.1. NCBI lineage: Eukaryota > Viridiplantae > Streptophyta > Magnoliopsida > Asparagales > Asparagaceae > Agave > Agave tequilana. The sequence goes on along the minus strand of JAVJIF010028338.1, from coordinate 44,592 downwards.
ATATCTTCTGCTGGTTTTCTCGTTTCAGCTCCAGAATTTGACAAAACAGCCTTTGATTGTTGGCTTCAACCGCTTGATTTGGAAAGATTCATTTCAACCAGTTTTTAACCTCTCTGATTTGTCAAGATCTGTCCTGATTCCCTGATTTCGAATTTATTCTGAATTAAAATCAGAATTTGATGGGCTTTTGAGCTTGTTTCTCTTTTCTTTCTTTTAGCAATAGGCCTATATTTAACAAAGAAGAATAAGACTTATTAATAGGATTTATTAGATAAAAAGTATGGTAACGTGACAATGTATATGCAATATATGTGACTGATCACACTCTCACACTTATCTTTTGCTCGCACTCGAGCAAAACATCAAAACTATTTCTAATCAATTATTAGACCACTTTCACAGGTTACTCGATTGCACTGAGCATGTGCAACAAGCCGTTAAACCTCTAGGTTACCCCTAGAGGACGAGTTTTGTCTCGTGAGGGTTTTCAGTGAATTGCACCCACAAAATCCATAAAGAAAGAGAAAAAATGTTAGTATTTTCGAAAAGCATTTTGAAAGGAGAAAATATTTGAAGTATATTTGTAAAAGTTTAAGTAAGTTATAAGTTATAGGAATATCAAACTTTTCATTCCTAAACTTAGTCTCTATTCAAAAACATGTCATCAATCAAAGTAAGGAGTCAATTGTATTTCTCATCTAGTCTATTACTTTATCCTGAGTCATATGCACCATCGTGACTGTGAAGTTTGACTAAGGGTTCTTTAACATTAACTCCAATGCCTTATTTATATTTATTTTTGGTGGTATTTATTCCTCAATTCCATTAGGCTTTCTAATCTGCCCATGTAACGAGCCTTTAGTCGGTGACACCCAAACCGGACAGTTTTAGGGTGCCAGGTGAGAAAACACCCCTAAGAACTTAAACAATCGAGCAGACAAGGTCACGAAACCAAGGTTTTTATTTATAAAATGTACCCCTTTTAGGCGTGAATACTAATACTTCATGAGGCACAAATACCCAGCTTAATCAGAGGATTTATATATATATATATATATATATTCAAACTTATCTAATTATCTTTTGCACAAATACCAAGGCTTGCTTAGGCCAAAGCATCTAGCTAATCAATAATTAAATTTGTTTATTTTTTTATACATAGTTTTTTTATAAGGCATAAGAGTTTTTGTTTTTGAACCCTAAGTGTGTAAGTGTATAAAGTGTGCATATTTCATCAAGGTAAATATCAAGACTAAATTACTTTCACAAATTTTCTTCCTAACCCTAAAAATCAAACAAGTCATCTGACTTTGACCAAGTGTAAGAAATCTTAATTATGATTTTCCTATTCCTTAAAATTGACTTAATTTCTTACAAAAAAATATCAAAATATTGTTCTTACCTTTCAAAAAGTTTATATATATATATATATATATATATATATATATATATATATATATATATATATATATATATATATATATATATATATATATTCTCTTTTTTTTTATATTAATCATTTTAGAACCCTCCCCCATACTTATCTCATGCATTGCCCCCAATGTATGAAAGAAATGTATAGATGCATGAAATAAAATGGAAAAGAGGAAAGTTACCGATACACTGGGTCAAAAAGACCCATAGCCGTTTCATTTACCGGCACCGATTCCAAGAAAGGTTTAAAGCGTTGACCATTTCCTTAAAGTCATTTTCATTCTTGGTGTCACTGATCTCTACTGCACCGTGTGGAAACACGATTTTTACAATGAATGGCCCAGTCCATCTTGATTTTAATTTTCCTGAAAAAAGATGAAGCCTAGAATTATGGAGTAAGACTTTTTGTCCAGGGACAAAGATTTTTCTTATGATGTGTTTATCATGAAAAATCTTAACTCTATCTTTAGTGATCTTAGCATTTTCATAGGCCTCATTTTTTAACTCCTCCAATTCGGAAATTTGTAATTTCCGAAGGTCACCGGCCTTAGTCAAGTCGAAATTCAACTGCTTGATTGCCCATAAGGCCCGGTGCTCTAACTCAACGGGTAGGTGACAAGCTTTACCATAGACTAACTTATAAGGTGACATCCCTAGAATCATCTTGAAAGCGGTCCTGTAGGCCCATAGGGCATCTACAAGTTTGGTGGACCAATCTTTCCGGTTTTGGTTCACAGTTTTCTCCAAGATAAGCTTGACTTGTCTATTGAAAACCTCAACCTGCCCACTGGTTTGAGGATGATAAGGTGTGGACAACTTGTAAGTTATGACATACTTCGCATAAGAGCTTCAAAGGATCTATTGCAAAAGTGAGTGTCATTATCACTGATGATAGCACGAGGGGTTCCGAAGCGTGAGAAAATGTTCTCTTTAAAAACTTTATGATAACTTTGTTATCATTAGTTCTACTAGGATAGCTTCCACCCACTTGGACACATATTCCACAGCAACCAATATGTATTGGTTTCCAAATGAATTAGGAAATGGACCCATAAAGTCGATGCCCCAAACATCAAAGAGTTCTAATTCTAAAATTGGGTTGAGGGGCATCATATCTCGTCTTGAGATCCTTTCTACCATCTGGCATCTAAAGCACGTCTTGCAAAATTCATAAGCATCTTTGAACAAAGTGGGCCGATAGAACCCACTTTGTAGCACTTTTTCAGCAGTCTTGCAGGGACCAAAGTGTCCACCGCATGCAAGTTCGTGATAAAAAGATAGAACACTCTTAACCTCCTCATCGGGAATGCATCTCCTAATAATTTGGTCAGAAGAGTACTTAAAAAGATACGGTTCCTCCCAAAAGAAATACCGGACTTGGATAAGAACCGGTATATATCGTTTTTGGACCAATGAGACGGAGTTTGGTTTGTGACTAAGTAATTCACTATATCAGCAAACCAAGGTTCCCTAAAGATAGCTAAGAGATTTTCATCAGGAAAATCCTCATTTATGGGTAATTCGTTGCATGGAGAATTAGGGATTCGTGAGAGATGGTCAGCAACGACATTTTCTACGCCTTTCTTGTCTCGAATCTCGAGATCGATTCTTGAAGAAGGAGGATCCAACAAATGAGTCGGGCCTTGGCATCCTTCTTCATCATGAGGTACCTAAGCGCAGAATGATCGGTGAAAATGGTGGTTTTGGACCCAAGTAGGTAGGGACGAAATTTCTCTAAGGCAAACACTACTGCCAAGAATTCCTTCTCAGTCGTAGTGTAGTTCAATTGAGCATCGTTAAGAGTCCTACAAGAGTAGTAAATCACGTGCTGCTTATTATCAATGCGTTGTCCGAGGACAGCGCCTATGGCAAAATCAGAAGCATCGCACATGATTTCGAATGGCTTAGACTAATCCGGTACAGATATGATTGGTATAGAAATAAGCTCTCTCTTAAGCTTCTCCCAAGAATTTATACATTCAGCATCGAAAGTGAAAGACACGTCCTTAGCTAACAGATTAGTCAAGGGCCTAGCAATCTTGCTAAAATCCTTGATAAATCTTCGGTAAAAACCGGCGTGTCCTAAGAAGGATCTAATATCCTTCACGCATTTGGGCATGGGAAGCTTCGCAATAACCTCAATTTTGGCTCTATCCACTTCAATCCTTTCTTGGAGATTTCATGACCCAAGACAATTTCATGTTTTACCATGAAGTGGCATTTCTCCCAGTTCAGTGTCAGTTTTTTCTCAGCATAACGTTGGAGGACAAGTTCTAAATGGTGGAGACATTGAGTGAACGAATCTCCGTAGATGGAGAAATCATTCATGAAGATTTCTAAAAATCGTTCTACCATATCAGAAAAAAGACTTAATATACAACGTTGAAACGTTGCTGGGGCATTGTATAAGCCGAAAGGCATTCGACGATAAGCGAATGTCCCAAATGGACATGTGAATGTAGTCTTTTCTTGGTCCTCAGGAGCGATAGGAATCTGATTATACCCCGAGTAACCGTCCAAGAAACAGTAATACTCGTGGCCCGCCCAACGTTCAAGCATTTGATCAATGAAGGGAAGTGAAAAATGGTCCTTACGAGTTGCAGCATTAAGCTTCCTATAGTCAATGCAAACTCGGATCTTCGTGGGAAGTCGAGTTTAGACCAACTCTTTGTTCTCGTTTTCCACTACGGTGAAACCGGATTTCTTTGGAACCCGTAGACAGGACTGACCCATTGGCTATCAGAAATGGGATAGATTATCCCATTATCTAAGAGTTTTACAATTTCAGCATGAACAGCCTCTTACATTATAGGGTTCAACCTACGCTGCGGATCTCTTTTAGGTGTGGCATCTTCATTGAGAATGCGATGTTGAACGATGGTTGGACTTAATCCCTTTATATCAGTCATAGTCTAACCAATGGCTTCCCTATGTTTTCTTAGAATTGCTTTAAGATCTTCTTCTTTCCCGTTATTTAAATGGGAGGCAATGATGACAGGAAAGGTCTCTTGTTCGCCTAGATAGACGTACTTGAGATGCGCAGGTAAGGTTTTCAATTCTAAGGAGGAGGAAGGCTTACTGGAAGGATTAGTCAAAGTTGTTGGCTCCATGTTTGGTGAAATAGGGCTCGAGGCCCAATTTACAGTTGACTCAACATCCTGATCAAGATTAAAGTCGTCAGACTCTAACTCGAAGTCACACTCAGTTCTTAGTTCCAATTCTTCCCTATGTTCACTTGTCAAGTTCTCAATGAGGTTGACTTCAAATGTTTGGTCCTCAACATCACGGGGTTGTTTTCCTAGGTTGAAGACATTGACTTCTCTAGTCATGTCCCTAAAAGTTAACCTCATGGACCCATTCCTACAATTGATGATGGCATTAGCAGTAGTAAGGAATGGTCGCCCTAGGATAACAGGAGTTTGAGCCCTATGATTGGACACAGGTTGTGTCTCTAGAACTATGAAATTAACAGGGTAAATAAACTCTCTGACCCGGATAAGGACATCATTAATCTCCCCTTTTGGAACTTTCACTGAACGGTCAGCCAGTTGGATAGTGACTCGAGTTGGACTAAGATCGCCCAACCCGAGTTGTTGATAAACTGAGATTGGAAGCAAGTTGATACTTGCTCCCAAGTCAAGAAGTGCACGACTAATCTCAGCTTGTCCTATTGTGCAGGCAATGGTGGGATTACCTGGATCCTTGTACTTAATAGGGATCGGACCCGATAGTAGCTCACTAATGTTAGTGGCTAAGAAGACCTTTTTAGGTACATTAGTCTTTCTCTTCTTGGTGCACACGTCCTTAAGAAACTTAGCATAGGATGGAACTTGTTAGATGGCATCAAGAAGTGGCACATTTATCTTCACTTGATTAAATATCTCAATTATCTTGTCCATGTGTAGATTTTGCTTGTTATTTTTTAGCCTATTAGGAAATGGCACTATAGGCTGGTGCACCTGACTGGTTGACTTATCTTTTCAGATTCGTCAGATTTGGAAGGATTTGGATTAGATGAGGTGGATGCTTGATTGTGGTTGTGCTAAATGGGATTAGATGGTATTGACACTTGGTTATCAACTTTCTTTCCCGACCTCAATGTATGAACATCATTACATTGATTCATTGATTGAGCCTCAGCCAAATGAGCTTGTTGAGAATTTCTAGAATTCATTATTGGCTGACTAGGCAAGGTACCATTTTGTCTCTCATTCTGTGGAGTGGCTAATTGGCTCATTTGAACCTCTAACCTCTGTATAGTTTGCATGAGAGAATCTTAGTTTTTCATGCATCTTTTCATGTTTCTCTCAAAGTCAGTCATTCTCCTTTCTAGTTGAGGATTCTGGAAAGAAGATTGTGGGGCTTGGTGGGGAAAGTTTTGTTGATAGTTTGAAAAGTTAGGTGGATGGTTGGGAGAATTATTGTGGAAATTGAAAAGTTGGGTTGATGATTGGAAGAATTATTAGCTTGATGGAAGTGGCTTGCATGATTTGACCGTGAGTGGTCATTGTTATTTTGGCTCCATGAGAAATTAGGGTGATTTCTCCAGCCAGGATTGTACGTTGGTGCGTAAGGATTATTGTTCGGCCTTGAAAAGCCGCATTCATCGGTTCAGGGTATTGTTGCTGAGCTTGAAACATAGGGCACTCCTCAAACACATAATTTATGGCTTGACAGTAAGTACAACCTGGAGTTGAAAATTGGTTTGGGCTGACTTGATTGACTGGATGTGGTTCCTTAGTTTCTAAAGCTTCCAGTCTTCTTGCTAGGTTAGCTAACTTAGCCTCATTAGCTATAGATGATTCAATAGAATGGAGACCTCCTTTTGAAGAGATGAAGTTTGGATTCCTAGAGGTTTCACTAGTAGGTTCCCATTGGATGGTCTTTTCAGCTAGGTTTTTCATATAAATCTCATCCTTCATTTTCATCCTTCTGCAAGAATCTCCCTTGGCACATACTTTCTAAGAGGATTTTGGTAGAATAGTCTAAACCGTCATAAAGAATTTGACATTGTCGCCATTTCTCTATTCCATGATGAGGGCATTAGACAAGGAGGTCTTTAAAACGTTCAAAGTACCTCTAAAACGGTTCATTAGGTTCTTGCTTGAATTGCATGATGTTCTTCCTAATGAGAGCGGTCTTATGAATTGGATAGAATTTCTTCAAGAAGACCTTGATGAAACCATCTCAAGATGTGATAGAGCCGGCCACTAAGCTGTAAGGCCATTTCTTGGCTAAGTCCTTAAGAGCAAAAGGGACAAATCTCAACCTAATAGCATCATCTACAAGGTGTGAGATTTTCATCATTAGACATACTTCCTCAAATTCTCTTATGAAGAAGTAAGCGTCTTCGGACTCTAAGCCATGAAACTTGGGGAGTCTGTTGATGAATTGAGGCTTGAGCTCAAAATTATATTCACCAACCGATAGAAGCTGGATGCAAGATGAAAGTGAGGTTCTAATGGGATAGAACTTATCCTGCAATGATGTTGGTTGAGCCATAACCAAATCTGGTCTTGGTTTAAACTTAGGTGGTGATGTGTTTCTAATCAACCTAGATGAATTAGGGTCTCTTGACCACACTTGCATACACAAACACAATCACAATCACAAACAAGTTTACCAATAGTCAACAAGAGTAATCAACTAAGCCTAGTCAAGGTAACCTTGACCTAGACAACTCCTAACTGGTTGATTATCCACAGGAGGTATAATGTAGACTTTGACCACAAGTTAATCAGTTAGGCTAGGGCAAAATTGGTGGGAGGTATCCGCGCAAAAGCGACGAGCCTAATTAAGCCAAACCACCAGCCTTCGGGGTTTCACCCCTCAATCCCTTTCCTAGACACTGATTTGGCAGGAGTCAAATTCCAACACCTTCCCCCTTAGGATAATCTCCTAGTGAGTTCGAGATGTCCCTAAGGCCAACGTCTATTAGTTTTTACTTAAGCTTAGGTTGTGCGTGCTTGGAGATGGCTTGTGGGCTAAGGAAGGGTAATGACTTCCCCACCTTATCTTGAATTAGGTTTTGCCCTTAGAATTTATTGTATAAAGTGTGCAAGATATAGAAAAGTAACATTCAAAAAGCAAATATCACCCAAGAATGTTTCCTAAACTATATGCTATGTGTTGGCCCAAAAAGTTACACTCTCCATTTGTTTAAGTTTTGATGATAACAAAACACATAGAAGCTATATGGTACTAATAAGTTGTTTAAGATGAGTTTCAGGTTAGTATCATTCATGATGGCCTTTCTTAGCTATTGCAAGGTTTATGATGCTAATAAGGCTAATGGCGCAAGAGGAAGTTTTCATAGAAGAGAAGGCTCTAGCTTGGTATAGCGTGGCTCAAAGACTTCATTGTGGCTCAGAGACTTCATTTGTTTAAGTTTTATATTTATATTTTGTTAAAGAATAGTGAATAGGTTTGAAGCTCAAAATTCCCTACACACAAGTTTTTGTGCACATGATTTTTCTAAAAGAAATTTCTCCTATATACAAATAATTTTAAATATATTACCTACAAACTCCATTTTATTTATTATATCAAGTCTTAATCAAAACTACTTTGAAAAACTATCAAGATTTTCAAAACCTTTTTCAAAAGACTGATTTTGGCCTGCTGCGGTCGACCGGGCGGTCGATCGGCTCTATTTCAGGTCAGAACGGTCGACCGACCGGTCGACCGGACTTCTGACCGTTTGGGTGCGTGCATGTGTGCACGTCTCCCGGTCGACCGGGCCCCATTTCGGTCGACCGACCTTCGGCCGACTGAAAGTCCTCTAGTCTCTGTTTGTTTCGGTCGACCGTGGGCCGGCAACGGCTAAATTTTTTGAAAACCCGGTCGACCGAGAGCTCGATTTCAGCATTAACGGCTAGTTTATTTAACACGTTTTAAAACGTATGTTTTGTCTCTAAACGAGTTTAGGGGCTGGTTTTGGGTCAAATATTTCCTTATCTTTCATTATATCAGTTTACTCTTTAATCCCTAACTCTATCCTATAAATAGGGATGATTAGGGTTGAGGTGATTATAACAATTTTTGTAAAAGAATTCAAGTTTAAGGCTTTCAAAAGAAGTTTTTGTTCTCTGTTTTTGTGCTCAAAATTCTTTCTCTTTACTGAAGTTTTGGTTCAAAACTCTCTTCAGTTTCATTCTCTTTTTCACTTACAAAACTTGAGCTTCAATCCTACACATTATTCTCTAGGGTTTTTGTAAGGGAAAAGGTTTTCAAAAGAGGGTTTGTGGTCTTTTGATCACCAAGATATTATTGTACTTGTGACTCCATTACCTCTGGACTAGAGGAGTGTGATTGTGGAGTTGGGTACTCCGGTGTGGTTGTAACTCTTTGTGAAAGTTATAGTGGTTGGAAAATCCTTCTGGGTGAAGGCGGGGACGTAGAGCTGGGTGCTCGAACCTCGGAACAAATCTCAGTGTTTGCGATTGGTTTACTTGCTTCATTTACTTGCTTTATATTCATTGCTATATTTACTTGCTATTTGCACACTCCACAAGCTAAGAATGATAGAACAACTCATGCTAAAAATTCTCATGCTCATCATGCCAATACTTCACATGACACTCATGTTAAAACTACTCATGCTCACAATTCACATGTTCGTAAGCCACACACTCATTATGCATTTAAATATGGAAGAATTTATAGATGCACTTATTGTGGTCGGAATGGCCATTTAGCTAAATTTTGCTATGATCATATAAGTAGGACAAATAATCTTGTGTGGGTTCGTGACACTAACTCTTTAGGACCCAAGAAAATATGGATACCAAAATCAAGTCCTAAATTATTTGATGTAGGTACACACCAAGGCTCCAAGACGTAAGGAGCGGTGGTACCTTGATAGTGGTTGTTCAAGGCATATGACATGGGATATCAACAACTTCACAACCCTATCAAGGTACGTTGAAGGTGGCACCGTCACCTTCGGAGATGACTCCAAGGGCATCATCATCGGTATAGGTAACATTAAGATTGGTGCATCTCCTTTAATAGAAAATGTTATTCTTGTTGATGGACTTAAACATAACTTGCTTAGTATAAGTCAACTTTGTGATCGTGCTCTTAAAATTGTGTTTGATGAATCTTCTTGCAAAATTTTTGATTGTAAAACCAATGATTGTATTCTCACCGGATTTCGCGAAAATAATGTCTATATTATTGACATGCTTAATTTGGATTGTTCTACTAAATGCTTGAATGCTTTTGATGAGATTTCATGACTTTAGCATAGAAGATTAGGACATGCATCTTTTGATCATCTTGCTAGAATTAATTCTAAGGAATTGGTGAAGGGTATTCCTTACTTGAAGTTTGAAAAAGACCGCATTTGTGGTGCGTGCCAACTTGGGAAACAAACCAAGTCTTCTTTCAAACCAATCAAGGATATCATGTCAACTAGGCCATTAGAATTAATTCACATGGATCTTTTTGACCAACTAAAACTAAAATCTTAAATGGAAGTAGATATGTTTTTGTTTTAGTTGATGATTTTTCTCGTTTCACTTGGGTTTTCTTTTTGGAACACAAAGATCAAACTTTTTCGCATTTTAAGATTTTTCGAAAAAGGGTTGAAAAAGAAAAAAGATTTTCGATTTTAAAAATAAGAAGTGATAGAGGTGGTGAGTTTGTTAACCAACTCTTCATGACTTATTGTGATGAAAAGGGAATTAAGCATGAAATGTCATGTCCTAGAACTCCACAACAAAATGGAGTAGTAGAAAGGAAGAATATAACTCTTCAAGAAATGGCTAGGACTATGATAAGTGAATATGGACTCCCTCAATATTTATGGGCCAAGGCCGTAAACACCGCATGCTACATATCAAACCGTATTTATTTGTGTAAAAATACTTTCAAAATCTCTTTTGAAATTTATCATTTAAGAAAATCAAATGTTTCATACTTTAAAGTTTTTGGATGCAAGTGTTTTGTTTTGAACACTAAAGATAATTTGGGTAAATTTGATGCTAAGGCTATGAAGCAATATTTGTTGGATATTCTAGTACTAGCAAAGCTTATAGAGTATTCAATAAATCTACTCATACTATTGAAGAATCCATGCATGTTAAATTTGAAGAATCTAATACTATTGTTGAGAATGTTGTAGAGATTGACTCATTAGGTGAGGACATGGAGAAAATATCCTTGAAGGATTCACCCATTCAAGAAGAAAAGTAAGAACCTATTGGTGGAGTTCAAAAGGATGAAGTGGAAAACTCTCAACCACTTCCTAAAGATTGGAGATTCGCTACAAATCATCCCAAAGATCTCATCATAGGTGATGTATCAACGGGGGTAACTACTCGCTCCAAACTCCATGAATTGTGTGGTAATTTTGCTTCATTTCTCATGTTGAACCCAAAAATATCCTCGAAGCCGAGGGTGACTCATATTGGTTGCTAGCTATGCAAGAAGAGCTCAATCAATTTGAGCGCAACCAAGTTTGGCACCTTGTTCCTAGACCCCACGATAGACCAATAATTGTTACTAAGTGAATTTTTAGGAACAAGATGGATGAGTCAGGAAATGTTATTAGGAATAAGGCTAGGTTAGTGGCTCAAGATTACACTCAAGTTGAAGGAATCGACTTTGAGGAGACCTTTGGACCCGTAGCACGGCTGGAAGCCATACGGATCACACTAGCTTATGCATCTTTCAAAAATTTTAAACTTTTTCAAATGGATGTAAAAAGTGAATTTTTAAATGGTTTTATTAATGAAGAAGTTTATGTTGAACAACCTCTCAGTTTTGTGGATCATGTACACCCTAATTTTGTTTTCAAGTTAGATAAAGCTTTATATGGTTTAAAACAAGCTCCAAGAGCTTGGTATGAAAGGTTCTAGTTTTCTTCTTTCAAATGATTTTGTTAAAGGCAAAGTAGACACAATATTATTTACTAAGCATGTTGATAGTGACATTCTTATAGTGCAAATATATGTTGATATAATTTTTGGTTCTACTAATGAGTTTCTTTGCAAGGAGTTTGAACAGTGTATGCAACGTGAATTTGAGATGTCATTAATGGGTGAATTAAATTATTTCTTGGACTCCAAATCAAGCAAATACGTGATGGGATATTCATATGTCAAGCCAAGTACTCCAAGGAACTCATCAAGAAATTTGGACTTGAAGATTCAAAAATTTGCAACACTCCCATGGCAACTACCACCAAGCTTGATATGGATGACCAAGGTAAGTGTGTTGATATTAAGTTATATAGAAGCATGATTGGTAGCTTGTTGTATTTAACGGCTAGTAGGCCGGATATCATGTTTAGTATGTGTCTTTGTACTAGATTCCAATCGTGTCCTAAAGAATCTCATTTAATTGCAGTAAAACACATCATTCGTTATATTAAGGGCACTATTGGAATGGGTCTATGGTATCCGAAAATCGGAGATTTCTCAATGACGAGTTTTTCAGATGCCGACTATGCGGTTGTAGAGTGGATAGAAAGAGTACTAGTGGAACATGTCAATTTCTTGGTAATTGTCTTGTTTCATAGTCTTCTAAGAAACAAAATTCGGTAGCCCTCTCAACTGCCGAGGCGGAGTATGTTGCGGCGGGGGCTTGTTGTGCACAAGTCCTTTGGATGAAACATACTCTCCTTGATTATGATTTGCATTATGACCATATAAAAATATTTTTTGATAATACTAGTACTATTCATATAACTAAGAATGCAAATCAACATAGTAAGACCAAGCACATTGAGATTAGATATCACTTTCTTAGAGATCATTTTGAGAAAGGTGATATTGAGATTGATTATGTTTCTTCTGATTTGCAACTTGCCGATATTTTCACTAAACCACTTGACTATAATAGATTTTCTTTTATATGTGGTGAACTTAATGTTTGTGTTATTGAATAAGAAAGTTTTTTTTGCTAATTTATCCCTTTTTGATGTATGACAAAAAGGGGGAGAAATATGTGTTAATATGTGTTATGATTTTTGGTGTTTTATTGATGCTTTTGTTTCATTGATGTGTAAACTTGTTTTATACTTGTTTAAATAGAGCATTATTTGAGGGGGAGTTTTACCTCTCTTTTTGTAACGCCCCGATCCTACGGGTACGGAGACGTTACTGCGACGTATATACGCAAGACAGAAAATACCCTCACGTATATACGCTAAGCATCAGTACACACAAGAAAAGAGTACAGAAGCACGTGGCAATATACATTCCAACATAAGGATTACAAAGTTATCACAGAGCGTGATATATTGGTACATGTACATTATATCACAGCCAGGTACAAAAGTAAAAATTACAATTTGTACAGCAAAAGGTACTCACGGGCTGAGAAGGAGATCCCCGAGCTAGCAGGAAGGTTCAGGAACAGAAGGAGTTAGGACAAGTTGGCTTGCTCTGAGAGGTAAGCTTGATCTTTAGTGGAGGGCTCCGCTTCAATCCAGGCTTCAGAACCTGAACATGCAAGTCCAGGGGAGTCAGAAACTCCCTAACAAATAGACAGGTGAATGCCAAGTGTCGTACAGAGGTAAGTATATGTGTGTTGATATGATCAAACAATATTAAGCATCAAGAACTGTGTCGAGTGTACATGTACAGTAAGCAAGAAATGGGGGCATAAAATGAAAGTGATAAGGCCTGAATAAAACTATTTCTGCCATTTTTAATATTTATACTTATTACTCGTTCTACCCATATGTCTAGGTATGTGTAATAGCGTCCTAGCACACATACATCCACATATGAGTAATCCGAGGTTGTTATTGGAAACCAACGGGGGTATCAACGAACAATGTTTACAGTGGATCCCGTGCATACCCGGGACCACGGCCCAGGATTGTTCCGTTGCTGGAGGACGGAACCTGCCGCAAGGCGTACAGGAGGGTCTTATAGAATGCCCTTTTCAAGATGGTACCAGGAAGGAGGGAGCCAGCGCTCCCCTCGGTCGCCTGGAGGCCCTCAGGTCAGACCGAAAATTGTAGTTGCACAACATACCTAATACCACTGTAAACACGAACATATATTGATAGCCGCAAGTTTCCCCCAACCCGATTCAAGTGGTTCTTTTTTATGGTTTATTATGTAATTATCAATTTACGGGAAGGCAAGTGCATAACTAGATCAGGAGTTCAAGAGTACATGAGTATTGTCATTTCAAGTCACTGTATATGATACAGGATAGCAAGTACAAGATTCCCGTAAATGTGACAATCTAAAGTCAGGTATCAATGTGTTATGCGCGGGTAAGTATCAAGTAGTAGCATGATGCATGCAAGTGTGCCAGGAAAATAGTATAATATTAGTCAATCATGACAAAGCAGGAAAATCTGAAGGAAGGCGAGAACACTCACCTAAAACTTCAAGAAATACACCGAGAAATTCCAAGCCCTGGGGTCCAAGTAACCAATATTATATATATAAAAAGAGAGGAGGAGAAGGATGAATCAGAAAAGTGAGAATGAAGACGCAGGGGTTGCAGACGCGGGGATTGCGCCGCGTTGATGTCACAAACGCGGGGTCTGAGACCCGCGTTTTACAATACAGGAAGAACGCAGACGCGAGTACGTGCTCCGCGTGGCGTTAATATATGAACGCGAGAATCGCGTTAAAGATGTGCTTGGACGCGGGAGTAAGCTCCGCGTCTAGCAATAAAATATGAAAGAAAGAGGGATATGGAAATGTGAAAGACGCAGGAAAGAGAGAGTCGCAGACGCAGGTTTAGAAAGAAAAGAAAGGAAAAGAAAATGGAAGGAAAAGAAAGAAGGAAGGAAAGAAAGAATTGCAAAGGAAAGAAAGAAAGAAAGAAAGAAAGAAGAGAAGGGGGAGGTATGTCGATCGTGTCTTGGCCGGTGTTCGCCGGCGGCGATCGGAGTTGGCCGGAGTTGGATGGCCAAGGCCCCAAAAGAGAAGGAGGTTGATGGTGCAATTATAGTTCAAATGAAAAAAATGAAGATTTGAAAATGGTGTTTCGGAGGACGAACCTATAGTCCGTTGGAAAGAGAATGGCGAGGAGAAGAAGATGGTACAGTTGATGGTGAAAATGGTGGTGTGGGTGGTGGTGGAGATGGTGGTGAAGTTTTGGAAGTAATGAGTTGTTTTGGTTGGAAATGGAGGAAGAAGATGGTGTTGTGGTTGTTGTTGTAGTTGGAATGGAGGAGGAGACGGAGGGGAGAATGGTGGAGGAAATAGAGGTGGAAAGAAGTGGAGTTGGTGGGTGGTGTTTGGCCGGCCAAGGGGGAGCTTGGGCTGTTTTTGCTGTTGGAGGCTTACTGGAAATGGAAGAAGGAAGAAAAGAGATGAAAGAGAGAGAGAGGAAGAAATGGGGGTAGTTATATAAAGGAGGGAAAAACTAATATAATAATGCCATTGAAATTATTATAGAATGAAACTTGCGTTCAACCAAAGAGTTGCGTCCTTCACAAAAGGCCGCATCCCATTCCAAGAAATCCGCGTCTTGGCAAAAATAGACGCAGTGAAAAACTTGCGTCTAGGGAAATGAAAGTTGCGTTTACAGAAAAGACAAAAAGGCATGGGTGATTTGAACTGGGTTGATTTCTTTAAAGAACGGAACATTAAATGCGGAATGGAGAGAGTCTCCGCATTAATTGATAAACCCAGAGTTGGTGGATCTCGCGTTAGGTAAGGAGAGAGAAAAAGTAAAATATCCGGATAGAATTCCGGTATCTGGGAAAACACCGGAAATTCAGGAAAAGCCCGAAAATGAAGTACCTTGAAAAGCTTCCCAAAATTGTCAAAAATAATAAATATTATTTAAAGATTTTTGGTGAAATCGGTTTTCAAAAATTCAATCTCATTTTCAAGTTAAAAATCCTGAAGTCAACCGTTGATACCGCTCTGCACCGGGTCGGCCGGATTTTGATAAAATCTGAAAAATCTCCAAAAATTCATTTAGATAGAAAATATGATTTTAAGAAATATGTGAAAACCGTTTCTAGATTTTCAACTCCGTTTGTAAATTAAAAATTTGAAAGTCGGTCAGCGACACTGGTCGACACCGGTTTTGAAGATTTACAATTTAATTCCGAAAAATTCCAAAAAATCATGAAAAATCTAGAATATTAAAAAATAATTTTTGAAACTAAAATCGGTCAAATTTGAATACAAAAAAGGTCAAATCAAGCAGTACTGCTATATGAGTAAGATTTTAAATAACAGAAAATAAAATAAAATAAAATAAAAAAATAAAAAAATCACTCCAAAAATCAGGACATATAACTGTGTACGTATACTGAGGATGGGGTGTTACACTTTTATATCTTGTGATATAGCTTATATGTTTTGTCATCATAAAAAAGGGGGAGATTGTTGGCCCAAAAAGTTACACTCTCCATTTGTTTAAGTTTTGATGATAACAAAACACATAGAAGCTATATGGTACTAATAAGTTGTTTAAGATGAGTTTCAGGTTAGTACCATTCATGATGGCCTTTCTTAGCTATTGCAAGGTTTATGATGCTAATAAGGCTAATGACGCAAGAGGAAGTTTTCATAGAAGAGAAGGCTCTAGCTTGGTATAGCGTGGCTCAGAGACTCCATTGTGGCTCAGAGACTTCATTTGTTTAAGTTTTATATTTATATTTTGTTAAAGAATAGTGAATAGGTTTGAAGCTCAAAATTCCCTACACACAAGTTTTTGTGCACATGATTTTTCTAAAAGAAATTTCTCCTATATACAAATAATTTTTAAATATATTACCTACAAACTCCATTTTATTTATTATATCAAGTCTTGATCAAAACTACTTTGAAAAACTATCAAGATTTTCAAAACCTTTTTCAAAAGACTGATTTTTGGCCTGCTGCGGTCGACTGGGCGGTCGACCGGCTCTATTTCAGGTCAGAACGGTCGACCGACCGGTCGACCGGACTTCTGACCGTTTGGATGCGTGCATGTGTGCACGTCTCCCGGTCGACCGGGCCCCATTTCGGTCGACCGACCTTCGGCCGACTGAAAGTCCTCTAGTCTCTGTTTATTTCGGTCGACCGGGCGGTCGATCGTGGGCCGACAACGGCTAAATTTTTTGAAAACCCGGTCGACCGAGAGCTCGATTTCAGCCTTAACGGCTAGTTTATTTAACACGTTTTAAAATGTGTGTTTTGTCTCTAAACGAGTTTAGGGGCTGGTTTTGGGTCAAATATTTCCTTATCTTTCATTATATCAGTTTACTCTTTAATCCCTAACTCTATCCTATAAATAGGGATGATTAGGGTTGAGGTGATTACAATAATTTTTGTAAAAGAATTCAAGTTTAAGGCTTTCAAAAGAAGTTTTGTTCTCTGTTTTGTGCTCAAAATTCTCTCTCTTTACTGAAGTTTTTGGTTCAAAACTCTCTTCAATTTCATTCTCTTTTTCACTTACAAAACTTGAGCTTCAATCCTACACATTATTCTCTAGGGTTTTTGTAAGGGAAAAAGGTTTTTCAAAAGAGGGTTTGTGGTCTTTTGATCACCAAGATATTCTTGTACTTGTGACTCCACTACCTCTGGACTAGAGGAGTGTGATTGTGGAGTTGGGTACTCCGGTGTGGTTGTAACTCTTTGTGAAAGTTATAGTGGTTGGAAAGTCCTTCTGGGTGAAGGCGGGGACGTAGAGCTGGGTGCTCGAACCTCGGAACAAATCTCAGTGTTTGCGATTGGTTTACTTGCTTCATTTACTTACTTTATATTCATTGCTATATTTACTTGCTTCATAATCATTTCTATATTGTCGATCAATACTCACACAACAAGATTGCATTGCGCACCTCAAACTCTTATCTAGAGGAATCACGAGGAAGGAGTTCAAAGCCCTTCACGGGTATTCGGCTTCTAGTCTTGTTTCGGGTGATCGTTGCATCATAACTTTTAAATTTGTGCATTGATTAGCATTATCACCTATTCACCCCCCTCTAGGTGATTTCACTATGCATACGTACCTTGTCTCCAGTTATCTTCAACAGTAATTGTAAAATAAACGTAATTAGACAAATGCCTAGAATGCAAGTCTAAACGTTTTTTAAGTAATTAACAATCACTCAAATTACTGTTGGATTAAAACAGGAAAGTGAATAGCAGATATAGTAAGAAGATAACACACAAAAATTAATTTTTACAATCAATATGTCTTGCAAAAAGAGTTTTAGTAGTCAACAAAAATTTCAACTTTTGCACTAGCAATTTCTTGAAATTCTGTTTCCTACTTTCGAGAGTAGGGGCACAGAATATCAAGTCTTCTCCTGCAAAGCTTGAATGTTAGATCTGGATCTTGACGTCCCTCAAACAATACACCAAACTTGTTAAAAAATAATTACACCGTTCCCTCCCCGGCAACGGCGCCAAAATTTGATTGCAAAATCAAAGAGTTAAGAATTACCGTGTAGCTTTGGGCTAACGGGTCGTGTCCACGAGGAGGAATGCGATGAAAGCTTTTCGGTGTTTTGTTTAGAAAGCTAAGAATAGTGCTCGTTTTTTACTTGAAAAAGAGAATGGAGAGAAAGGAAATGATTAAAAGAAAAATTGTAAATTTGGAGAAGGCTTTGGAAAAGGTGATTTAAAAAGCTTTGAAAAGTGATTTGTTGTTTTTAATGAAGAAGAGAATCTGGCTCACTATCTCGCTACTCAACGATATGTTTTTCTATTGAAATCCTTAGTGCCTCAACTTGATCATAGGTAAAAACTTAAGATTGATTTTAGAAAGTTTTAAGAAAAGCACATAAGATGGTTGGAAAAGTTAATCCTTTTCTTTAAGAAATCATCTCGAATTGAATGTTAAATCATCAAGAAGTTCAAGTATGAGATAAAAACAAGTTCAAAAGACGTTTTTAAAAGAAGTAAAAATTTAAAAGTCCAAACCCATCCTCATGTGCCTTCAAGAACACTTTCAAAAAGAAAGACTTAAGTTAGGCATGCAAATGATTCATTGGGTCTTTTCATCAAAACCATTCGAAAAGAGAGGGATCAGAGAGAGGAGTAATAATGAGCCCAGAAAACCGATTTAGCTACTCATCGAAGACAAAGAACTATGTAAGTAAATAAAGTAAGACATACCGTAAAATAGAGTGGAAGAAAAGGTAGCTTGATCCTTGTATTGATGTCACTTCAATCTTCAGAATACAATCACTCAATTCCTCTCTCTCACTAGTATTTGCACTGAACTACAAATTGCAAAATAAAGATATAACTTTTATACTATCTAACAAAGAGCCTAAACCATAAAAAATAAATAAAAATTCTAATCCTAGTCTTCGCTCCCTTCTTCTCTGTTGAAAATGGTATTTATAGGGAAAAATCAGAGGGGAGAGGTCGTGGGAAGATTGGGGGAGCAAACGCTCTCCCAACAGAAACAACAAGGCCGCGGAAACGCGGCTAGGGCCGCGTTTCCGTGGCCCTGGTGTGGCCAGGTGGCCACACCCAAGTGGTGGCATTCTCTGATTTGGTGATTCTCCCATATCTTCTGCTGGTTTTCTCGTTTCAGCTCCAGAATTTGACAAAACAGCCTTTGATTGTTAGCTTCAACCGCTCGATTTGGGAATATTCATTTCAACCGGTTTTCAACCTCTCTGATTTGCCAAGATCTGCCCTGATTCCCTGATTTCGAATTTATTCTGAATTAGATCAGAATTTGATGGGTTTTTGGGCTTGTTTCTCTTTTCTTTCTTTTAGCAATGGGCCTATATTTAACAAAGAAGAATAAGACTTATTAATAGGATTTATTAGATAAAAAGTATGGTAACGTGACAATGTATATGCAATATATGTGACTGATCACTCCGAGCTCTGGGATATGGATATACGGATCCAGAGGAGTCAGAAACACCCCAACGAGTGGTGTGGTGAATGCCAAGTGGCGTGCAGGGACAAGCACACATGTATCGATAAATCTGAATCAAAAGAGCATGTATTGAAAATCGTATCATGAGCACAAGCATACAGGAGCAGGCAGAGAGATAGTAAGTAATATCAAGCAGAGAACATGCATGGTATAATATGATAAGAATAGGAGATCAGTGAGGGTAGTACACTAGTGGTAAGCCAGGATGTATACATATATAATATACTAAATAATAATAATAACAAAATAAGAAATCCGAAGTAAAACTCAATGAAAGCAAATACGACAAAACCAGCGATACAACCCAGTTTACGGCTTCATGAGATAAGTACGTTGAAGGAATAATACGTACAAGGAAACCCTTATCTATATATCATATATCTCACGTCATCGTGAACTAAGTCCGTACGACCCGAATTGCAAAACACATAATGAATTATTAATTGGCATCTTTTATTATTATTACTTGTTCTACTCAGATGTCTAGGTATCTGGACTAAAGTCCCAACACGCATTTATCCACATCTGAGTAAAGCAAGATTGTTATTAGAAACCAACAGGGGTATCAACGAACAATGTTTACAGTGCGTCTCGTGCATGCCAGGGACCACGGTCCAGGGTGTTCCATTACTGGTGTACGGAACCAGCCGCAAGGCATAAGTATGCCCTTTCAGGATGACCAACCAGGAAGGTAGAGAAACAGCTTTCCCCTTGGTCACCTAGAGGCCCTGAGGTAGAACCGAAAGTTTTAGTTGCACAACATACTTAATACCACTGTAAACACGAACACATATTGATATCCGTCAGTTTTTCCGACCCAATGTAAGTTGTCCTTTTATAGTTTATTATTATGTAATTATCATATTACGGGAATAGCAAGAGCAGGACAAGTTCAGGAGTTCAGGGGTAACATGAGTACATAGGTACTAGAAATACAAGTCATTGTATATAATACAGGATAGCAGGACAGGATTCCTGAAATATGATAATCACAAGTCAAGTGTTAAGCAGGGCAGGTGATAAGTGATATCAAACAGGTGTCAGGTGATAACAAGTAAGAGTCAGGTGTCAAGTAATAACATGCCTAGTAATAAGAACAATAGATATCACTATAGTATATTACAATACAAGAAAACAGTACTGATAGGAGATCGTGTAACCCCCTGATCCCTGGTGTACGTATCACAGTATCAGTACTCGATACGACGTACAAAATTGACTAGACCTCCTTGGTAGTCTGATTGAGCTGATTTCAGTTTTAAAAATCATTTTCTCATATTTTAGATTTTTCAAGATTTTCTGGAATTTTTCTGAATTATTTTGGAAAATCTCCGTAGTCGGTGTCGATCGATACCGAGAATTGGATCTACAATTTTTAATTCACAAACAGAGTAGAATTTTGAAAATCCGCTTTCACCATGTGTCTTAGAATCATATGATCTACGTTTGGCTATGTTTGGGGATTTTTCTGAATTTATCGAAAATCGGGCCAAACGGTGTCGCCCAGTGTTGGCGAGACACTCCGGGATTTTTAATTTGCAAATCGGATTGAAGTTCTTCAAACTGTTTTCATATTACATCTCAGGATAATATTTTCTATTTTCTGTAATTTTTGGGTACCGTTCGGAGCTGGTCGAATATTGGGCCAATATAAATAATAATAAAATATTATTTTTATAATCTCTCTTTTTCTTTTTTTTTCCCTTCTCTTCGCCCTTTCTCTGGAAATTTGCCCCCACCGACTTAACCTAACCGCCTACACTTCTCTCTCTTCCATTAAAATCTCTCTCCCTCTCTCCTACGTTCAATTCCCCCTCTCTCTCTCTCTTAACTCTCTCTTTCTCTCTTCCTCTCCCTCTCTTCCATTTCTCCTTCTCACTGCACTCTCTCTCTCTCTCTCTCTCTCTCTCTCTCTCTCTGTTAGCCACCAGGGAGGCCAGACCACCGCCGGCGGCCCTGGTCGCCGCCGGCAGGCCGGTGGCCGGCGCGCCACCGCGCCTCCCCAGGCCGCGCCCCCACACCAACCTCCCCTCCTCCTTTTCTTCTTCTTCTCCTTCCTCTTTTCTTTTCTTTTTTCTCTCTCTATCTCTCTCTCGGCTGGCCGAACTGCCGCCGCTGCCGGCGGCCGGGGCCGCCGCTGGCAGACCCTCCAGCACAGCCGGCCAGCGGAGCTGGCCGGCCGGCCCGCATCAGGGGCGCGGCAGCAGCAGGTTGCTGCTGCCGCTGCTAGCTTATTGGGTTCGGGTGTAACCTGAACCCAATAACTGAATTAGGGGGTTGGGTTTGGATATAAACCTGACCCGATAACCCGTTAGCCCAATTACCCAATAACTTAAGTTAATTGGGTTTGGGTTTGGATCTAAATTCGACCCGTTAACCCGTCTACCCGCATCCAAAAGGTAATTTTGCATATAACCCCCTGTTACTTTTTATTAATTACATTTAAGATATTTTTATTTACATATTTAACCCTTTTTGTTATGTTTTAGTATTCGGGCGATATCTGGAGCATCCGGACTCCGAATTGGACGATTCTGGATCCGTTGCGATCGTGGGAAAGAGAACTACTTTCTCATGGCCAGTTTGTGAGTATTTTTCTTTTATAAATTATATTTTTCCATGTTTAGTGAAATTGATTGATAGATTTTGATTATGGATAAAAGACGGTAACTATTAATTATTAACTTGTAATTATTGGAAACTCATTGTAATAGGAATAACCAATAATATTGTAAGGTATTTCCTGATTTAATATAAATATAGGTGATGTAATAATAATAACAATAAATACTGACATAGACAACTCGGACACAGTCATCATACCTGCACAGCCACTGACACTCGGGCCACTACTTCACCATCTTCGTGGACACTATGATTTCATGTATTGTATCACAGTCAGATAACTATCGTTACGTGTAGACTGATCCACAGATACTTTATTACACTACACTGTCACTAGACATGCATGCTAGACACCGTTATTTTATGCACTGATATCATCATTACACGGATACTGTAGTTCAATGGACATGGTATTATATTATACACTGACCACTGTTATTACATGTACTAGTGATACACAGATATGTTACACGGATTATTGCTACACATATAGGTTCCACTGGTACACGGATATACCAATTCATGGAGTACCGCATATTATATTATTGTTATCATCGTTACATGGATGCTCGATACACAGTTATCTCATGCTCACACATCATTGTTACATATGCTCACCGCACGAGTGTACATGCATGTATTGTTCCTATCTTCTTGTCATATGGATCCCCGTGCATATTACATGTATTATTGTTTCATGTTATCCCCGTATTCCTGTTATATGCTTGTTTCCCGTTACTGCTACTGTTATTCCCGTTACTGGATACATGAGCTGTTGATATGCGATATGTGGAATCCCACATCTAATGTTCCCGTTTCCCGTTATATTGTTCTATGCTATCAATAGAGCTCAGGTCCTGTTATCATGTTACCTATATCATGTACTGTATTTGTTCTTGTTACACTGTATACTTTAAATATCAGATCATAAAGATAACTTGGGGATGGGGGAGACTTGACGGTTGATTAGATCATATCGGGTGGATGTCATGGATCCATATTGTTTGTCCCACTGCAGGGGACGGGGTAGTGCTGGCTACCATATGTTACTCATGAGCTCCCGTTTCCCGTTATGTTTAGCTCATTGAGATTCCCCTTACATGTTACAGCCCTAGCGGGCTGGCCCTGGTCTCAGCAGCTAGGGATCTGGTAAGGCCGTTGTCCCGGGTATGCACGGGATACACCCACCCGATAAGAGCTCCTCGACCATGGGTTTCCAAGTACCATAGACAACAGTATACACAATAGTGTCGTCGGGAACACTTATTATTTGGTTACTCTCTCGTTTGGATAATGGTACCCGTAGGCCATGTCCGGATGGGTTCGACTGGAGTGCGGGCTCCAGTATGAACTGCCAGTGGTATGGGACACTGGAAGAGATTGATTAAAATAGCAGGCGGTACTGATTGCTACTATTGGATAAATAACATGACTTGCCTGATATATGTATACTATTATTTAGATGTACTTGTTACTGTTCCTGATCATTTATCCGCTATCATGTTAATTGTATACTTTGTTTCTTTACCTGGTACATGTTACACTTTCTGTGGTGGCATACTATTCATGTATATGTATACCCAGCATTGCATATATTCTATTTTCCGTATACCTTGCAGACATCATTACTGTCTATGCATAACACTGTATTATGGCTATATTGCATATGCTCATCTGCAGGTTCACTTCCATCACGTCACCACTAGCATGTTCATTTCTACCACGTCATCACTAGACAACAGTATTTATTATATAAACTGGATATGACTATAGACATGACCCGATAAGAACATGCTAGGTAGTGAAGGTATTAAAAGATGACATGTTTATATATTTCTACTGCTTATTATATGCTAATTATATGGTATCACTAATACAACATCATGTATTATATATTATTATGGTGCTTGTATTACTATTGTATATATTACTGCCTCCTTCATTTTACCACTCACTAGGTCGCTTTCTGACGACCCTGGGTTTGCGTGCCCAGGTTGGAGATCCGAGTTACCGTATTATCAGATAGTGCCTTGGATTCACATAGGAGACTTTACCATCGAGACCCTTCATAGGTATCTTTGTGCTTTGTTCCTGTTATCTTATTTATCCTTGTTTTTATATCTGTTTGATCGCTAAACCCTTTCTGCAGGTATTCTTGTACTTATTTCCTGCTGGAACTCTTGTCTATATCGAGGCTGTGTCCTGTACTGAGGCTTAACGTACGCGTGAGTGTGTTTTCACCTCGCGTATGTATGTTGCCATAACGTCTCCGTATCCTTGGGATCGGGGCGTTACAGATCGGTACGATACAGAAAAATAATACCGATATAGGAGATCGATACGAATATAGAAAAGTAGTACCGATACTGGAGATCAGTACGAATATAGGAAAACGATACGTTCTGAAAAATAGTATAAGTAAAGATTTCAAACTCTTCAAAACCATTAATAAAAGAATTAATCGAACTATCGAGTAGGCAAGTGGGTAAGCAAGCAAGCGAACATCCAAGTGAAGTAAAGCAGTGCTGGGGATAAGATCAACGAATAGAGTTTATCACCAAAGCGCTGGTGGAACTCAGAAAAGACTCGGCTTAAGATGCGAGTCTAAAACCCCGACAGAGTTTCGCCTAGGCGTGTTTAGTGATAAAACGATGAGTGCTAAACTGCCTTTGCAGGCGTAGCTAGAAAGTCCAGAGGACTTTAATAAACCTCGTTAAGCCCGGAGTCTATAGTGTAGAACCGCGGTGCGGTTAAGTCCGGAGGCTGAGTGGAGCGGGGACATAGCTAAACCGTGCCTGACGAGGCTATACAATTAAGCTCGGCTCGCAGCCACATGGTGTATCTAGTAAAACCAGAGGTCAGAGCAAAATAGGAGCGTAGTAAACCGTGCCTGATAAGGTGTCCAATAGGCTAATTACACAGTCACACACTTAAGTAAGCTCCCGACAAAGTTAGAAAACCGAGAGGGTTTAGCCCGAAAGTTAATATAGAACCGTAGAGCGGTTAAGCTCGGAGGCTAATGATCTCGGCCACGCATGTATAAGTAGTAAAAGCACACATCACAAACATGATATATGTATAGAAATAAACTATCCTAGTACAAATTTTCGTCACAAGTATAATACAGGTACAATCCTTGACACTCGGTCACATACAAATACAAATACACCAATACACATATACAGTTTCAGAAATTACACAAATTACACGAATAAAATACAATCACCCGTCAAAGCAGGAAAACCCAAAAGAGGCAAGGACACTCGCCTAAAAATTTTCGGAGATGCCGCGAAATTCCGAAACACCAGAAACATGTGCACATGGCAATAATACAATATAAAATATAAATATATATATTTGGAGAGAGAGAATAAGAGAGGGAGAGAATAAGAGAAAGAAGAATCAAAAGAGAGAAAGAGGGGGGAGTTCCAGGAGAGAGAAAGAGAGAAAAGAGAAGAGAGATGAGGCAGCTGCCCCCTGCTCACGCACAGGGCCCCACGGCCCTGCCGTGGGGCCAGCCAGCGCCGGGGAGGTGGCGCCAGCCGCCGTGGCCGGCGCAGACCGAGGGTGGCCGCCAACTACCCTAAGGAGAGAGAGGAGGTGAGGTTAGGTTGTTGTTGTTGATGATGATGATGATTTTGGAGGTGAAAATGGTGGTAGAGGTGATTTAGAAGATGGAGTTGGTGATGAAGATGGAGATGATGATAAGGAAAAGGGTGATGGTGGAGGTGGTGGTAGAAATTGAGAAGATGGTGATAGGTTGGGTGGTTGGTGGTGGTGATTTTGAAGGAGGTGGAGTGGTGAGGGAGATGGTAGTGAAGAAGGAGGAGGTGAAAGATGTCGGTGGTGAAGATATGGCCGGAGCTTGGTGGGGTCAGCGTCAGCATGGTGGAGATGGTGGTGGCGACGGATTAGGTGGTGGTGGTGCCGATCTAGGATGAAAGAGAGAAGGGGAGAGTGGAAAATTGAGAGTGAGAAAGAGAGGAGAGAAGAGGAGAAGGGGAGTGAGAAATTGAAGAGAGAGAGAGATAGAGATTGTGAAAGAGAGAGACGAGCAAAAGATAAGTGTGGGGGTGTGATCGGTCACCGATATTGCACATATATATTGTCACATTACCATGTTTATTATCTAATAAATCATGTTATTTAGTTTTATTTTTATTTAATAATGTGCAGGCCCATTACTAATGGAGATGGAAAAGAAAATTGAGCCCAAAAGCCCGCTTTAAATTCTGATTTAAATCTAAACTAAAGAAGGGATAAATATTCAGGAGGATAACCATGATCCCAGTGGAAGATCAATGCATATCAGGAAGGATCACATAAAATAAAACCAGTTAATTCAGTTTATATGAATCCAAATCGGCTAGCTTGAGGATCATCGAAGGTCAGATCAATACCATATATCAAACAGAAAATCTGTCGGATAAAAGGGGATAAAACTAAATACCAGCAAGATCTCCCCTGGATGTGGCCTAGTGGCCACATTTGGTTGTGTTTCTGTGGCTATCTCTTAGAGATAAGGGGAGGTTTTTCTCCCCTTATCTCTTCACTCCTCTCCCCTCTGGATTTTTATCTATAAAAGGCAGGAAGTTTACTGAAGAAGGGACTGAAGACTAGTTTAAGTTCTCTCTTTATTTTTAGGATTTAGAATCATTGTTAGATAGTTTATGAGAAGTTGTATCTCATTTTTATTTTTGTAGTTTAGTTCAGAAATAAGTGAGAGAGAGGAAAAGAGTGATTGTAATCTGACATTGAAGTGACATCAATAAGATTCAAGATCTTCCTTCTTCAAACTATCTGGTGTGTTACATTTATTTTATATGCATTGTTTTACATCGATCATGAGTAGCTAAGCATTTTTCTAGGCTCGCTAATCTATCTCTTCTACCCTCTTCTCTTGATTGGTTTTATGAAAGCAACCCCACTTGAATCATTGGTATGCCTAAGTCAAGCTCTGTTCTTGAAGGCACATGAGAATGAGTGTTAAACTTTAAATATTTATTTCAAAATTACAACTATTTCTAAATTGTTTTTATTTCATACTTGCTTCCTCGCTTGATGGTTTAATATTCTATTTTTAATATTGTGTAAAGAAAATTTTTCAGTCTTTATAACAAAACCATCATATTTGTTTTACTTGAATACTTAAAAGAGACTTTGCATTTTGCCTATGATTAGGTGAGGCATTAAAACTTTCTTGAGAAAATTAAATAGTTGAGTTGAAGATTAGCGAGCGCGGATCTTTTTTTCTTCATATATTAAAATAAACAACCAATCACTCTTCAAACCTTTTAAAGATCATTTTTTCTAAAATTTTTTTCAAGTTTTAAATTTTCTTTTAATCATCTCTTTACTCTCCACTCTCTTTCAACTAAAAAAAATACCAACACCAATCCTTGTTTTTAAAATAATAGATCGAAATGTTTTCATCGCATTCCTCCTTGTGGATATGACCCTTTAGCCCAAAGCTACACGATAATTCTCACTGCTTTTCTTGTAACCAATTTAGGAATCGAAGAGCTGTATGTGCCTCTGCCCAAGAAGGCAGAGCATCAGAGCCCACAATTGTGTCGTTTAAACGCGGCAAAAGTCGTGTTGCCGCGGCATTTGTGGTTAACCACTAATTGATCTTTTTGCAAGTGCTTTTACATTGCAAAATATAGCTTTTGCATGTGTTAGATTTTCTTATTAATTTATTTTACACACTGTATTTAATCCAACAGTAAAGTGATTGTTTGTAAATGTTAAAAATAGTTTAGACTTGCATTTAGGCACGTGTCTAATTCATTTATCTTTTATATTACTGTTGAAGAGTGTTGGAGTAAAGGTATGTGTGCATAGCATGTAATATAGGAACACTTTTGAATTGTTTACATTACTTAAGTGCATAGCATATATATTTATCACAACTTATTGTGATGCTTATTGTCAAAAACAAGTCTATATCATTTATTACGTGTATTGGATTTCATTCATACACATTGTGCTTCATATGTGTTTCAATAACTTGTATTTGTATTTATACAAGTTTTGAAATAATCAGATTTTCGTTAGAAGTTTGATTTTTAGAAAAATACAGTTTTTGTTTTAAGCTTAAATTTTCTTATCTTAAAAATAGTTCACATATTTGTAATATGTGTTGATTTTTTATCACATATATTTGTGCGACAATATATTTACATGAACCTATTTTTGTTGGGATTTATTAGAATTTAAGTGGGTTTCAAAATGTCATTTAAAAATTCTTTTGTTATTGATTGACTAGAGCCAATAGACCGCACGGTCGACCGACGTGCATAGACGTGCATAAGCCCAAGGAACAGAGCTCGATCGATCGGGCTGGGTCGTCGATCGCAGTAAAGCTTGACCAATCGACCCGTCGACCGATTGATCCTGCAGAGCTTTCAAGTTTTGCTCGGTCGACCGACAATCCCCAACAGCCAAAATATAGCCATTGGGCGGTCGACCGGCCGGTCTACCGCAAGGTCAATCTGGCTATGTTTTGAGCCTAACGGCTAGTTTTTATTTTGGCCTATATAAATGGGGTTTTGGCCAGATTTTCAACAAGTTTTTGAAGAGTTATTTTTCTTTCATTCAACTGAGTTTTTAAACAAGTTCTTGGGTCTCAAAATCTACATCTTCTCATTTATTTTAAAGTTTTTGGAAAATCAAAGAAAATAAGTTTTGGGAATTCAAGTTTCAATTTTTCAATTTCTATATCATTCAAGAAGTTTTCCCAAGTGTCTTCTTTTGTGCTTCTTTTTCAAAATCTTTATTTTCTCACAAGCTTGAGCTATTCATTGTAAAATCTATCTTTTAGGATCTTGTATTGTGAGAGATGTTATTTGTGATTTTTGTGATCACCAAGTGTTGTAACCCACCTTTTGCTTTGTGCTTTGGCTTTGTGCCTTCCCTCTTGTGTAGAAGTGATTGCTTTGTCCATCGGCTTTGTGTCTTGGTTTTGTGCCTCCTCTTATGTAAAAGATTGGGTTTATATCCTTTGTGAAGTTCTTAGTGGAGAGAGTTGAATCCTTCTAGATGAAGGTGGGAACGTAGAGCTTGGTGCTCGAACCTCAAAACATATCTTTTGTTTGTGTTTGGTTATCTCTCTTTAAACTCTACTCGCTTTATATCTTATATTGCTACTATTGTTTATTTATACATACTTGATATTGTTTGTGTGCTCACACTTGTAATGATCCAAGGGAGCTATTGGAAGCACCTCAACTCTTATAAAAAGAGGAATTTTGAGGAGAAGTTCTAAAGTCCTTCACCGGGAATTCAGCTTCACTCTTTGGATATCTATTGTGGTAGTTTAAAATTTTTAATTCTGCATTATTGACAATTAGATTAGCATTATATCTATTCACCCCCCTCTAGGTGTACTTTCAATGTTATCATAGAGAATATTAAAAAAAATACTTATATGTGTTTATATTAATATACAAACATATATGATAACTAATACACTCATAGGCATAAAACATGAAAAATACAAATAAAGTTTATGTTATCATCATGTATGCATTCTATATAAACAATCATAAAATTATTTCAATTGAAATTGAAGCATAATATTATATGAACAATTTAAATCATCAAAAAAATATATGAATCCATACAACTACACATACATGTAAGAAGTTAATCAATTCATCATATCTAAGCATGAATATCATTTATGGAGTCTAGACATCTAACATGAACATGTAAGCAATATAAACTTAAAATAAGTGGAGATGTTACCGATACAAATTAAGCAAGCAATCTCCGTTTATAAAAGGGTGGTGTTCTTCCACCTTGCTTTCTTGATAGCGATGCATCAAATTGGTTGGTTCTTCAAGCTTCAAAATGCAATCACCACCAAGGCACTATTTACCTCTAAGTTTTGGAGAACACGCGTACATCAACTAAATTCGGTGTGTTATTTGGTACCCATATTTTCTTGAGTCCTTGAGAATTAGTACTTTCTCGAACCCAAACATTATTGTTCTTCATATTCAATCTTGAATAACAAAGTTGTGCAAAATGGCCTTTGTGGCCACAATGTGTATAAGTATACACCTTACCATACAAATGAGCATGTGTGTGTTGTGCATTATGTACATGCTTGGTGTGTGTTCGTGGAGTGTGTTTCCTTTGGGTTTTTCCCTTTGGATACATGAATCAATTTTTTTCATATCAAAAGCACATTTCTTTAAACTAATGTCAAAAACATCAATTCTATTTTTCATAAACTCAAATTTATTTTGGTCAAAAACTATTTTAGGGCTTTTACCCTTGCAAATATGTTTATGAGAATTAAAATTATCTTTAAACTTTTCAAAATAAATAAATAATTCTTCTTTTTTAAAAAACAATATCAAGCTTGTTTTTCAAAAAATTATTCTCTTTTCTTAATTTCTGAAATCACCTAGAGGGGGGGTGAATAGGTGATAAGGCTAATCTAATGTGTATCACCTAGAGGAGGGGGGTGAATAGGTGATGGCTAATCTAATGGTCAATTAATGCAGAATTAAAAACTTATTAATGTAAACTAAAACTTCTTAAACTAAATACCACGTATAATACAAGAGTGTAGCCGGATTCCCCGCGAAGAGCTCTGGACTAACTCCTCAAGATTCCTCTAAATAAGAGTTGAGATGCCGCGTTGGCTCTCTTGGTTGAATACAAGTGTTAGCAAATAATCCCCAAGCATATACAATATGACCGCATAATATATCAAGCATATAAAGATAAAGACAATATTTGCATGCAAGATATAAAGACAAGTAAGAGATAGAGAGAGCAATTGCAAACACGGGAGATTTGTTTCGAGGTTCGAGCACACTTGCTCTACGTCCCCGCCTTCAACACTATGAAGGATTTCCACTAAAATCGATCCCACCGGATCACTTGGTGCCGCAACACCTACAAGCGCTTTGGACTCTCTAGTCCCTCTCTTGTTCCTGCAAGAACACACCGCAAGCTCACTAGCTCGCCGAGGCCGCACCTCAAACACCGAGTTCACACTAGAACCCGAAACAACGCGAACACACACGTCCGCCTCCTCAAAGCAAAGAAGAAGTTTTGGTGATCATAACACTTTGATCACCTAAAAACAATCTCACAAGAACACTCCTATAAGATGAATATATCAATGGATAGCTCAAGTGTTTGTGAGAAAAACAAGGATGAAATGTGTTGTGAAAAACACAAGAAAATCACTTTTGAAAACTCTTGATAAACTCTCCTTTTGAATGGAAGTATTTGGCTCTAAAACAAGTGGAGAAAACCTCTTCAAAGAGTTGAAAAAACTGGTGCAAAACCACTTGAAAAATCTTGTGGAAAACAGCCCCAAAAGCTCCCTTTAAATAGGGCTAGAAAAAACTAGCCGTTGGGCAGTTTTTCAGCACAGGCGGCTGGCGGTCGACCGGCCCGGTCGACCGCCAACAGTCAGAAATCTGACCGTTGGGGCGTCGGTCGACCGGCCCGATCGACCGCTGCCTGGAACAGAGAACAGAGTTCTCTGCCGGTCGACCGGGTCGGTCGACCGGCCTTCCAGCAGACTTGGCGTGCACATTCTGTGAACGTCGGTCGACCGACTTGGTCGACCGACTTCAAGCTCGGTCGACCGGTCCGGTTGACCGACAGAAGCCAGGTCAGGGTCAATTATAGGGATCTAAAAGTTGACTTTTAGCTTAAATAAAATCCCATAATTCACCAAAAATCTACAAAAATAGTTTCAATATTATTCTTTGATAATCAAACATGTTTGAGCAAAATCAAGACATGTTACAAATAATTTGAACTATTTTTGTAACTTGAAAATTTTGGCTAAAAACGAAAACCGTATTTTTTCAAAATTGATTTTTTCAAAACTTCTCCAAATACAAAAACAAGATATTTTAAACTCTTTTAAAGCATAGAGTGTATGGATATGATCCACTACACATACATGGTGAAATATCTATATTTTTGACATTAAGCTCTAAATATGGTTTTGGTTAAAACATACATACTTTAGAATACCAAAAACCAAACCGGTATTTTACAAAAAGAAAACTCTTTTGTATTTTTTTCAAAATAAAATTCTTTTATGAAAACTCATCTACAAGAGCGTGTGTGTGTGTATAGTATACTTGAGCAATCCACCAACTATTCTATCCTTTACATTTTAACTAAAAATAAAATCTTAATAAAAACAAACCTAGACTGAAGTCTTGATCTTGAAGGTCTTCACTTGAAGTCTTCTCATCTTCTTGACTTGGTCCAAACTTGATCCAACGAGCTAGACTCCTCTTGAGTACTTGATGTGGTCTTGATGCACAAGCTCTTGAATCAAACCGTGCTAGCTCCAAAACTTGACTTTAAATCCTTTGTTGAAACTACGCACCTACTAAGATCTTGATCACAAATCTGAGACTAAATAAACACAAGATCATTAGTACTATAACTACATGAGTTAATCATCATCAAAACTAGAGTGATGGGCCTTTGGGCAACAATCTCCCCCTTTTGATGATGACAAAACTCATGGAGTTATATATGCATGGATTAAAGTAAAGCTTCAAAGAAGCTCCCCCTCAACTCATGCATAACAAATAAGCAATAAGATATGGCAATGAAGTACATAAACATGTATGCAAATACAAGGAGATGAAACATGCTAATCAAACATAAAACTCATCAAATGCTTTTTCTCCTATTTGCAATACAAAACATATATGCATAAACATAAATCCTTCTCCCCCTTATGAATAAAGCAAGGAAAACATGCATATATACTAAAATACTTCTCCCCTTTTTGTCAATCATCAACAAAGGGGTGAAATCAAACCAACCAATAAAAGGTATATGCGATATACATTCATGAAGAGGAAGACGCTAAGTTAACTTCCCTACATATATGCATTACATGAAGAAGGGATGACAAGCCCTAATTCACATAACGCATAGTATGTAATGCATAAGAGGAGATGTGAAGCTCCCCTACACACATGTATCACATAAAGAAGAGTTGTCAAGCTCCTCAATATAAGATACACTCAACATGAATCTATATGTAGAAGAGATGTTAAGCTCCCCTTGCATATAGGCAATACAAATCAAAACATTTTAATTTTCTCAATAAAACAAATTTTGAGATATCTTAGTAAATCAAATTTTAAGATACCAATTGTAAATAAACATTACAAATTTTGAATTTTAATCAAAATAGAATCATATTGATACCAATAGAACTATATGGATACCAATTGAAATCAATAGATACCAATTGAAGATATTTGCATATTTTTGATATCAAAAAAATACCAATTTTAAAAATAATGCATAAGCTTATTAAACTATCAATTGAGATACCAATTGAAAAATAAAGATTTGAATTAAGTTTAGCATAAACAAACTTTGTGCTTTAAACATGTAAACCAATTGTAAATCCAAGCACAAACAAATCATATATGTATGAAAAAGAAAATACCAATAGAAATTGATATTATTTGAGATGAAGCATACATATATAGGAAACAGAATATGAGTATATACAAAAAAAAATCAATTGAGATCAAGTATAAACTCATAATCTATCACCCTTTTATGCACAAGGTAAAAGATTTTCAATAAGGTTTGCAAGGCATAATCGCCCATCTGTCCACCCATGACGGTGTTGGAAGGGGTTTAAAAAATAGGGTTTGAAAATATTTTTATCGAAAAACACTATCAAATGAAGAATAATAACTAGTTAAAGTAATTTTTGAGAAACTAGTTAAAGATCCTTCAAAAATATTAAACAAAATACATGTCTGTCATGAAACATACTAAATACACAAGAAGTGACACTCGAAATCTGTAAGGCTCAAAAATAATCATGAAACAAAGTCATGAATAAATAAAGTGTGAGTGCACAAAAATCATGTAACTAGCATTATCCATGAAGATAATCAATGAATTTCAAAACAAGCATAAATCTTATTTTAACAAACAAATCATGAAAATTCATTTTCATTTAAGGATGAAAATCATAAAAATTCATTTTTCATCTTAAAAACAAACTTCTAGGTATATGTATGTTTTTATCCAAAACTAATAATATGCATACATATTTCAAACATAAAAGAGTCTATGATATGATTTGCATGAAGGCAAGAGACTCATGGGTATACATGTATATTTATTAGATTTGAAAACAAAATACATATACATGAAGTAAAACATGAAAAATAGGCAAAACAAGTGTAAATGAGAGAATCATCAAAACTAGGCTATACATGTGCATATAGTGAGTACAAATGAGCAATGAGTGCAAACATATATGAATCAATTTGTTGCTCACTACTTGTACACGTATATATCCAAGTTTTGACCAAAAAACTACATTTAAATAAGTATTTACCACATGAAGTACAAAACAAATGAACATGCTAAAAATATCATATATGAACAAGCATGTAAATAAAGTAGGAGTTTTTAGAGATAGTTACCAAACCAAAGAACTATGCTCTAATTCTCCAAAACATGGTGGTCATCCCACCAAACCTCCTTGATAGCGGTGCATCAAATGTGTGTCCATCAAGTCCATACATCCACCACCAAGGCACCAACCTTCTCACGTTTTGTGAGAGCCCTCACCTACATCAAAAACACAAGCTGAGAATTTGGTACCCATTTTATTTGGGTCCTTGAGGGTTAGCTTTGTAAGGAACCCAAACATTTTTCTTATTAGCAAAATTTAAAACATTTATCTTATCATAACAAAATTTTGCTAGATGACCTTTGCGGCCACAATGTGTACATTTGTACACTCTAGGATACATATGAGTGTGGGTGTGATCATGATGTGCAAAGTGTGCATATGCATGATGTGGATGATGTGCATGAATATGTGGAGTTTGTTTCTTTGAAAACATGGACTCCAATCTCTTATGATTAAATGCACAATTGTTCAAAGTTGAGCTTAAACTATCAATTTTATTTTTCAAATTTTTAATCTCATGTTGAGTAATAGTGGCATGTAAGGCATGGTGAGATTGAGAATCATTTTTCTTATTTTTAGAAACTTTTTCTTTTTCTTTTTCAACAATTTTTCTTTTCAAAGAAGTGTTTTCATGTAAAGCAATCTCTTTTTGTTTTTCCACCAAAACAATTTATTTTTCAAAGTAGTGTTTCCTTCACAAAGATCATTAATTTAGAAATCAAGGAAACATTTCATTTTTCAACATTTCATTTTCTTTTTCAATGCATGCAACTTTATTTTTAAAAGAATCATTTTCTTTTAACATGCAATCAAATTTGTTTTTCATTTTCTTATTATCTTTCTTAAGCAATTCATATTTTTCTAAGAGTTGTTGACAAAATGATGCTAGTTCCTTATATAACATGTCAACATCTTCATCTACCTCGGATTCGGTAGTTACCTCAAGGGGGTATCCCCTTGGACCATGTAGCACATGTTGGAAGCGTCACTCCAACATCCGAGCTGCTCCCCGCATAGTATTGTTCTTTTTCGCCGAGGGAGATCAAAGAGTTCCATACTATAAAAGCCGAATCAAGATTAGCAACCCTAGATAAATAATCATCATTTAGGTTTGATCTTAAAACATGTAGGGCTTTTGCATTAGCCTCAATATTCTTGCTATTGTTAACATATGAATCTTTAATTGTAGTAAGATAAACATGAATGCCTAGAGCTATAAGTTACAAAGACATCTTAACCTTTCAAGTTTGGATGTTAAGGATGTCAAAAGTAGGAGGTGTCATGAAGTCCATGGTGTGTGTACAAATATTATGATTAGCTAAAAAAAGAGGATCTTTAACTCTAGGTTGTAAGACCCAAATCAAGAGCACTTGGCTCTGATACCAATTGTAATCACCTAGAGGGGGGTGAATAGGTGATGGCTAATCTAATGGTCAATTAATGTGGAATTAAAAACTTATTAATGTAAACTAAAACTTCTTAAACTAAACACCACGTATAACACAAGAGTGTAGCCGGATTCCCCGTGAAGGGCTCTGGACTAACTTCTCAAGATTCCTCTAAATAAGAGTTGAGGTGCCGCGTTGGCTCTCTTGGTTGAATACAAGTGTTAGCAAACAATCCCCAAGCATATACAATATGACCACACAATATATCAAGCATATAAAGATAAAGACAATATTAGCATGCAAGATATAAAGACAAGTAAGAGATATGTTGGCCCAGTGGCCTTCTACTCTAGTTTTAATGATGATTAACTCATGTAGTTATGTTTACTAATAATCTTGTGATGTTTAGTTTCAGATCTTTAACCAAGATATTAGTTGGTGATTAGCTTCAACAAGGAGTTTGAAGCCTTTCACATGGTGATTCAAGAGCTCGAGCATAAAGATCATATATAGCACTCGTTGGAGTCAAGCTCGGTGGATCACAGAGTTGTTTGGATCGAGTCGACTTGAAGATGGAGATCGTCAAGAAGACTTAGGTATCCTAGTTTAGTTTGTGTTTTAGATCCATGTGTAAAGATTAGATAGTGTGATATGCTCAAGTTCACAATACGCACACGTTTCATGTTTTGGATATTGGTTTTCGGTTTTTGGTTTAACCGACTTTGGTTTTCATGAATAGTTAGATCAAAACAAGTTTAAATGGTTTATGTATAGTAGATTCATTCTATATACATGCATGCTTAACTTCCTAGACAAACTTATTTTGACTTACCTATTCATGTGGTTTGGTGTTTTGTATTTTTAACAAAACATATTTTTGGAATTAAAGATAAAAACTATGATATGTATATGTTTCATGTATATTGGACCTATGTCCATATGCAACATGCCTAAAAGTGTTTAAGTATCATGTTTTTGTATTTGAATGAGTTTTAGGAAAAATCAGATTTCCTATTGAAAAATACAAGTTGGAAAAATACAGGTTTTAGTTTTCAGAAATATTTGTAAGACACAAAAATAGTTCAAAATGTTTGATATTTGTGTTGAAATTTTTATCACATGTTTGATATCAATGTAAAATGATAAAACCATTTTTGTGGATTTTTAGAAGATTTATGGGATTTATTAAAATATTTTTAACAAGTTTTTCTGACCCATAACAGTGCCTGACAGGCTCTGGCGGTCGACCGACCGGTCGACCGGACCTAGAGTCGGTCGACCGATCGGTCGACCGACGTGCACAGACCTGTGCACGTTGGGCTGGCACTTGGGGCGGTCGACCGGGCGGTCGACCGGACCAGGGAGCTCTGCACTCTGTTTTTCTACGGTCGATCGGCCGATCGACCGCAGGTCTCCAACGGTCATAAATATGACCGTTAGCGGTCGACCGGGCGGTCGACCGCCAGCCGTCTCAGGCTGAGAATTCAGCCTAATGGCTAGTTTTGTTTGGGGCTATAAATACCCCATTGCTTTGAGTTTTTGGTTAAGATTTCAAGAGCTAAAATTTCTCTCCATTCTTGGTGTTTAAAACAAGTTTTCAAAAGTGTTTAGAGCTTAAAAAGATCTATCTTTATATTGTTTTAGGGTTTTGGAAAAATCAAAGAAAATAGAAAATTAGGAGATTTATATTGTTCTTCATTTCTATCTTTTACAAAGAGCTTTCTCAAGTATTTTTCTTTGAGTTTTTGTTTTCCAAACTCTTGGTTTTTCACACTTGAGCTATCTTCTATCCTATTCTATTAGGATCATTATTTTGTGGAAAAAGAAATTGTTTGAGGTTGTGAAAACCTCCAAGTTGTAAACCCCTTCATTTGTTGTATCCCTCTTTGGTAGAGGTTGATTTGGATTGTGGGGTGCTCCCTCTTTGGTAGAGGTTGAGATTGTGGTGTACTCCCTCTTGGTGAGGTGGAGTTGAGGTTGTTATTTACTCCCTCTTGGTGAGGTGGAGTTGGTGGTGGATTTGTATCCCTCTTCGGTAGAGGTGGATTGTGGTGTTTGTGGCCTCGGTGGAGGTTGTATTGGTTGGTTTGTGGAGTTTGGTACTCCGGTCTTCGGTAGACCATTTGTATTGCCTCGGTGGAGGTTGTATTGGTTGAGAGAGGAGTTCGGTACTCCCGGTTGTACAAAATCCTCCTCGGTGGAGGTTCCCTCGGTGGGAGTCCTCGGTGGACAAGTTAGTGGATTAGAAATCCTTCTCGGTGAAGGCGGGGACGTAGAGCTAGGGGCTCGAACCTCGAAACACATCTTTGTCTTTGCGTTTGATCCATTGACTCTCAACTCTCTCTCTCTCTCTCTCTCTTTATATGTGTTGTGCATTGCATCATTCATATCATTCATATCATATTTGCTTGTGTTGTGCCTTGCATTATTTATATTGCTTATATCATCTCTATATGCTTGGCTTGTGTTTGTGTGCCTCACTTGTACTTAACCACGAGAGCTTCATATAGCACCTCAACTCTTATTCAGAGGAATCAAGAGGAGTTAGTCCAGAGCCCTTCACGGGGAATTCGGCTACACTCGTTGGTTGCACTAAGTGTAGTTGCAAATTAGTTTTAATTTCCGCATTTAGTTCATTAGATTAGCGGTACACCTATTCACCCCCTCTAGGTGTACTTTCAATTGGTATCAGAGCCTACGCTCCTGATATTTGGTTTTACCACCTAGGAGTGAGATCTTGGTTTGCTAATCTTTCATTTGCATTTGCACGTATATTTGTTTGCACACACTCATGGATTGCTTGTCACCTCCCATGTTTGATGTTTCCAACATTGACACATGGAAATTTAGGATGTCCATGTATTTGAAAACCCTAAGCTTGCATGTTTTCAAGCGGCTACCAAGAAATGCTATCTTGGTAACCGCAATCATATAGGGGCCAATACACAAGCCCTTGAGGCTATTGAAGCACGCTTAACAAAGATTATCTTATGCTTATTTCTAATTTTGATTCCGCCTTTGCAGTGTGGAACAAGTTGACCACCTCCAAGCTTCAATTGCCAATTCAACCGGAGGATGAATCTAGTGGAGAATCCGAGCCACAATGCTTTATGGTCCAAGGGAATGACTCCCTTGAGGTATACTCGGAAACTCAATTAGATTGTGTTGATGCTAGTTCTTTATGTGATGAGAATATTGATGCTAATACCTTGAATGAAGAACTATCCATTGTATGTGAAAAATTATTGGAAAAATATAATTTGTTGAAAAAGAAAAGATTTGAACTAAAAGAAGAAAACAAGGATTTATGTTCAAAACTTGATTTGGTTTTGCAAGATAAAATGGAGATTTCTAATGAAAGGGATTCATTAAAATCTAGACTTGATCTTACCCTAAAGAAAATGAACTTTTAAAATCTAAAAATGATTGTGAAACAATTTTGAAGAAAAATGAAAACTTGGCTTCAAAAGTTAGTTTTGTTTTAAAAGAAAATGATTCTTTAAAATGAAAATTGCTTCTATTTCCAAGGAATTAGAAATTGTTTTAAAGAAAAATATTGTTTTGAAAAATGATATGTCTACTCATGTTTGCCATGCTAGGGTAGTTTCACCTAGTTCACCCATTGCATGCTCTACTTCTTCTTTAATTAAAAATAATATATCTATGCTAAAGAAGAATATAGATTGTTTGGGCTCCACTTTGAGCCAATGTGTTTTGAGTCACACACGTTTAGAATCTTTGTTTCGAAAGAAACAAGTTCCATCTTTGCATGCACACCCTCCACGGCATACACATGCTACTCACGGTCACCACCATCACACTTTGTATGCTCATGTGTACACTTGTACACATTGTGGACGTAAGGGCCACCTTACTAAATTTTGTTATGATAGAATTCATGTTTCTAATTTAGCAAATAAATTTGTTTGGGTTAGAAAAGGTACTAACCCCATGGACCCAAAAGAGTATGGGTACCAAAGACCACCCCTATTGTATTTGATGTAGGTGTGGGCTCTCGCATGACGTGAGAGCTATGATGCCTTGAAGTGGATGCGTTCCGAGCTTCATGTGGACTATTTGGATGCATCACTTTCAAGGAAAGTTTGGTGGGAAGACCACTTTGGTTTGGAGAACTAGAGAGGTGCCCTCATCGGTTTTGGTATCGATCTCTAACTCCCGTTTATATTTACATGCCTTCATTTCATTGTTATAGCATGTTTTGATTATTATGAAAATGCCATGATTATTAGACTCTTGACATGCATGTATAGCTTTTGAGACACCCATGTTTAATATGGATCATTCTTTGTGTTCTCGCATATGTTTAGCTATTATGTATATCATAGGTCTAATAGCATGTGGATATACATAATGATCGGTTTTATGTTTATCATGTTGATTTATGTCTTGTTTTATACTTCATGATTTGAATATATGTTTAAATGTTAGTTTTCATTAAGACTAGGATTTATACTTGTACATATAGTGGGCCACAAATAAAATTTTATATGTTTGGGCTTGAACGATTATTTGTACCCATTAGATGTGCTAGATAGTCTAGTTTTGATGATTCATGCATTTAACTTGTATTCCTATTATGTTTTTCATGTTTCTATGTTTAAACTTCATGTATATGTCCATCTTGTCTAAACTATTCATTATACATATACATCCTTTGAGCCA
The DNA here is from genome assembly GCA_038442645.1 of Agave tequilana. Taxonomy (NCBI): domain Eukaryota; kingdom Viridiplantae; phylum Streptophyta; class Magnoliopsida; order Asparagales; family Asparagaceae; genus Agave; species Agave tequilana. Next base: position 4,179 of record JAVJIF010028338.1, on the reverse strand, counting down.
CGTGCCTTAATGCATATACATTTGTGGACTCGTTATGTTTTGGATATGTATGCATACTTTAGTTTATACTTGACATACATATGCCTTGAAGAAATCGAGTTTTGATGATTTTCATGTTTGAGGAATATTGAGCTTTATTGTCAAATTTCATGATTATGTGTTTCACACTACACTTGTACACTCACCTTATTTAAATGTTTCTCATGATTATGTTTTCATGAGTATGTATGGGATTTATGGATTTTGAGTGTTTTAGTGATCATGTGATTTACATAGGTTCATGAAAAATAATTTGTTTTATTCCTTACTTGAAGGATTTCGTACTAGTTTACAAGTTTTTCCATTTAACTAGTTTCGATATTCTTCGTTATGGTAGAGTTTTCAAACATACGATATTTTCAAACCTATTTTTTGAAAACCCTTACCTTCCGAAAGGGCGGTTGGATGGGAGACCATGCCTTGTATGCTTTTATTGAAAATCATTTAAACTTGAGCATGATTGGGTGGTAGGAAATATGAGATATACTCTTGACATTATTGTTGTTTCAATTGGTATCATTGGATTCTTTCAATTGGTATCAATATTGACATTTCTTGTATACTCATATATATTTTTTTGTGTATGTATGCTTTCAATTGGTATCATCTATTTTGATTGGTACTCATTTTTCCATACACTTATACATGTTTTATTTGTCCTTACTATATCCCTATATCTTTAAGCACAAATTCTGTTTATGCAAAGCTTGTCTTTTAATGACTATTATGTTTCAATTGATTAGTTTTCAATTGGTATTCAATACAAGCTTACGCATCATTTTATTGGTATTTCATAAAGGGGGAGAAAATTTGTATTTTTATCTTTCAATTGGTATTTTGTTACCGTTGATTTCTACTCCCACACTTTATGTTGAAAATTGATTTTATTTTGATATCATATGCTCTAAATGACAAATACTTACAATTGGTATTTTTTTGTATCAAGATGTTTATTTGAATACTTTAAATTGGTATCAAGATTTTATTTGTTTTCTCAAAATTGGTATCAAATTTATTTTTTTTGAGAAATTCAAAATTTTGTTTTAAGAAATATGAAAAATGTTTTGATATGATTGCATATATGCAAGGGGAGCTTAACATCTCTTCTACATATAGATTCATGTTGAGTGTATCTTATATTGAGGAGCTTGACAACTCTTCTTTATGCGATACACGTGTGTAGGGGGAGCTTCACATCTCTTCTTATGCATTGCATATTTTGTGTTATGTGAATTAGGGCTTGTCATCCTTTCTTCATGTAATGCATATATGTAGGGAAGTTAACTTAGCGTCTTCCTTTTCATGAATGTATATCGCATATATCTATTTATTGATTTGTTTGTTTGACCCCTTAGTTAATTCTTTGTTTCGAATAAAAAGAGGGAGAAGAATTTATTGATTTTTTTTACTTTGACCCCTTGTTGATGATTGACAAAAAAGGGGAGAAGTATTTGGAATATATATGCATGTTTGAAAAAAGGATTTATGCATAGCAATAACAATAAAAAGATTTGATAGATAAGAATTTGATGAGTTTTATGCTTGTATGCTTGTTTGGCATCATGCATTTGCATACATGTTTATTTATTGCATGTGCTTCATTGTCATATCTTATTGCTTATTTGTGATGCATAAGTTAAGGGGGAGCTTCTTTGAAGCTTAACTTTAATCCATGCATATATAACTCCATGAGTTTTGTCATCATCAAAAAGGGGGAGATTGTTAGCCCAGTGGCCTTCTACTCTAGTTTTGATGATGATTAACTCATGTAGTTATGTTTACTAATAATCTTGTGATGTTTAGTTTCAGATCTTTAACCAAGATATTAGTTGATGATTAGCTTCAACAAGGAGCTTTGAAGCCTTTCACATGGTGATTCAAGAGCTCGAGCATAAAGATCATATGTAGCACTCGTTGGAGTCAAGCTCGGTGGATCACATAGTTGTTTGGATCGAGTCGACTTGAAGATGGAGATCGTCAAGAAGACTTAGGTATCCTAGTTTAGTTTGTGTTTAGATCCATGTGTAAAGATTAGATAGTGTGATATGCTCAAGTTCACAATACACACACGTTTCATGTTTTGGATATTGGTTTTCGGTGTTTGGTTTAACCGACTTTGGTTTTCATGAATAGTTAGATCAAAATAAGTTTAAATGGTTTATGTATAGTAGATTCATTCTATATACATGCATGTTTAACTTCCTAGACAAACTTATTTTGACTTACCTATTCATGTGGTGGTGTTTTGTATTTTTAACAAAATATATTTTGGAATTAAAGACAAAAACTATGATATGTATATGTTTCATGTATATTAGACCTATGTCCATATGCAACATGCCTAAAAGTGTTTAAGTATCATGTTTTTGTATTTGAATGAGTTTTAGAAAAAATCAGATTTCCTATTGAAAAATACAAGTTTGGAAAAATACAGGTTTTGGTTTTCGGAAATATTTGTAAGACACAAAAATGGTTCAAAATGTTTGATATTTATGTTGAAATTTTTATCACATGTTTGTATATCAATGTAAAATGATAAAACTATTTTTGTGGATTTTTAGAAGATTTATGGGATTTATTAAAAAAAATTTTAACAAGTTTTTCTGACCCAGAACAGTGCCTGACAGGCTCTGGCGGTCGACCGACCGGTCGACCGGACCCAGAGTCGGTTGACCGATCGGTCGACCAACGTGCACAGATCTGTGCACGTTGGGCTGGCACTTGGGCCGGTCGACTGGGCGGTCGACCGGACCAGAGAGCTCTGCTCTCTGTTTTTCTATGGTCGACCGACCGGTCGACCGCAGTTCTCCAATGGTCATAAATATGACCATTGGCGGTCGACCGGCGGGCGGTCGACGCCAGCCGTCTCAAGCTGAGAATTCAGCCTAACGGCTAGTTTGTTTTGGGGCTATAAATACCCCCATTGCTTTGAGTTTTTGGTTAAGATTTCAAGAGCTAAAATTTCTCTCCTTTCTTGGTGTTTAAAATAAGTTTTCAAAAGTGTTTAGAGCTTAAAAAGATCTATCTTTGTATTGTTTTAGGGTTTTGGAAAAATCAAAGAAAATAGAAAATTGGGAGATTTATATTGTTCTTCATTTCTATCTTTTACAAAGAGCTTTCCCAAGTATTTTTCTTTGAGTTTTTGTTTTCCAAACTCTTGGTTTTCTACACTTGAGCTATCTTCTATCCTATTCTATTAGGATCATTGTTTTGTGGAAAAAGAAATTGTTTGAGGTTGTGGAAACCTCCAAGTTGTAAACTCCTTCATTTGTTGTATCCCTCTTTGGTAGAGGTTGATTGGATTGTGGGGTGCTCCCTCTTTGGTAGAGGTTGAGATTGTGGTGTACTCCCTCTTGGTGAGGTGGAGTTGAGGTTGTTGTTTACTCCCTCTTGGTGAGGTGGAGTTGGTGGTGGATTTGTATCCCTCTTCGGTAGAGGTGGATTGTGGTGTTTGTGGCCTCGGTGGAGGTTGTATTGGTTGGTTTGTGGAGTTTGGTACTCCGGTCTTCGGTAGACCATTTGTATTACCTCGGTGGAGGTTGTATTGGTTGAGAGAGGAGTTCGGTACTCCCGGTTGTACAAAATCCTCCTCGGTGGAGGTTCCCTCGGTGGGAGTCCTCGGTGGACAAGTTAGTGGATTAGAAATCCTTCTCGGTGAAGGCGGGGACGTAGAGCTAGGGGCTCGAACCTCGAAACACATCTTTGTCTTTGCGTTTGATCCATTGACTCTCAACTCTCTCTCTCTTTTTATGTGTTGTGCATTGCATCATTCATATCATTCATATCATATTTACTTGTGTTGTGCCTTGCATCATTTATATTGCTTATATCATTCTGTATGCTTGGCTTGTGTTTGTGTGCCTCACTTGTACTTAACCACGAGAGCTTCATATAGCACCTCAACTCTTATTCAGAGGAATCAAGAGGAGTTAGTCCAGAGCCCTTCACGGGGAATTCGGCTACACTCGTTGGTTGCACTAAGTGTAGTTGCAAATTAGTTTTAATTTCTGCATTTAGTTCATTAGATTAGCGGTACACCTATTCACCCCCCTCTAGGTGTACTTACAAGATAGAGAGAGCAATCGCAAACACGGGAGATTTGTTTCGAGGTTCGAGCACACTTGCTCTACGTCCCCGCCT
>JAVJIF010028336.1:0-73816 GCA_038442645.1 Agave tequilana | reverse complement strand
GCTGGACAAGAAGGTGGCTGAGAGAACGCTACGCGAGCATAAAGGCGATTCAGTTGCTGCCATTCGGTTCTTACTTCGCTGAAGGTTGTGTGGTATTTTCATCTGTTTCTATCGTTAAAATGATTTCAAAACAGACGTCGGTGGAGACATTAGCAGATTGAAAGGGGAAGAGACAGGATTTAAGCTGATAGTTTGTTCCTGCCAAATTTGTGTAGGATTGACATATCTCATCCTTGTATTACTGTTTTGTATGAACTAAGTTTTCACTCAGTATTTTGCACTTTGAAGATTGGTTTTAATCATAAACTCGTTCCAAGCTAGTCAAACTTTAAAGTACGTTGCATTAGCTTAACTACAAGTTGGCTTCTATGGCTCTCCAGTTATTGCAGTTTTTCTGTCCCTGGCATTATGATATCAGCAGTAAGCTATCAGGATTATATCGCCTCTCATTACTCCTGTAACAGCTGCAATTTTGAGTCAATTACTGTGGGTGCGCGGAGACAAAGCTGAGAATACCTGGTAGCAGTACGAGATTTTCATTCAGTTATATTCTAACGTACCTGACAGCAGAGTGGATCTTTGGTCAGTTGTATCCGTGGTTATTACCTGAACATTGCGAAAGAGCGCATAGAACTCTAACATAGATACAAGAAATGACAGCAAGGAAAAGCATATGCATCATCTGCAATGAGCAGTAAAAAGTTGGATCTCGCCAAACTCATTACTTCAATCTGTAATAACTTGTACAAGATCTAAGAGATCAGATTGCGTAAAAGAAAAACTAAATTAGTTGGATCCCATCAAACTCATTACTTCAATCTGTAACAACTTGTACAAGATCTCTGAGAGATCAGATGGGGGAAAAAAAGGAAAACCAAATAACTAATACAACAATACTAGCGCGTGCAATTCGTATTGATGTGCAACTTCTAGCTAACTTGTGATCCGCTGTTTCGAAGTATGAAATTCCTAGCAGTAATGAGGAATTTCTGACCACTTATTTACAAGGCCCCAGCTTTTGGGTTAGCTCGTCGGCCTGAAGCTTTCTGAGTTATGATGTGGCTTTACGCACGAGACTGAGAGAGTCAGTTCAGTAAAAACAAAAGTCAGTGAGCAGCTTTAACGTTCCAAGGAGATGAGGAAATAAGATCTCTCAGATTCCCTGATCTTATTGGACGTCCCATTTATCATCAGCTTCACTATTTTCCTGCATATGCTCAGCCCAAGGCCTTCTTGGGTTTCCCATTGGGAATTGTGAAACATATCTTGGACCAATCCTGGTGGAAGGCCGTCTCTGGGGCAGACAATCCTGAAGAAATGAAGCACACCACATGATTATAGTAACAAAAACGCAAGCAGCGTGCCCAAATCAGTTTAATCTTGCTGGTTGACTTTGCTTCAAGCTGAACAATATACGGATTATAATTGTAGTGGTCAAAATTTGACATGTATCAGGATGATGACACATGTCGTAAGTACCAAGTGCTTCCCCCGAGAGATTAATAACTCCCAGAGTCCATCCCGGAGCCTCCGCCACTCTTTGCCATCCCGGAGCTACCCTTTGTTCCGAATATCTCACCACTCTGAAAACCTTCCACAATCCCAGGTATCCAATCCCGAGTTAGAAGCTCCAAACTGCAGTCTGCCGAGATCTTTGCCTATCGTTACATCGCTCCATCCTCCCACGTTTATAACGTGTTAACACCTTTATCAGCGTTGACAGTTATGAACAGTAGCAAATTCCTCGGTATGCATTTCTAACCAACCAACATCGATGATCACGATCGTTACAACAAATCCGGCACGTCCAGATCGTGCAGTAACATCAGTCCACCAATTTCGCCTCCACTCCAGCATTCACGTTAGGTATGTATGATCCTTCTTCTCCCAAGAGAAGGGGATCGCTTCCCTAATCTTAATAACACACACATCACATCACCACACCAGACAGTTCTCCTCTGCTAGTGCACAAACACGCCCGCAATGTCCTCTGCACGACACTCTATCCATTACCCCGACAGTTATTCTACGCCATTCTTTCCTACCATACCCGCAATTGCTCTCTGCGCGACACCTCCATCCACTACCCCGACAGTTATCTTCTGACAGTCTTTTCTATCCATTTCACCTACTGATTCTCACGCCTGAGGGCCTTACACTGGCACCATACTGGTGTTCCTAATCTGAAACGTCTTTTCCCGTGTGTGCTCTGACAGATACCATCTGAGGAGCGCCCAAATCGCTTGTGATGGGTCCGATCCACGGTAAACCGGTTTTTATTCACCACAAATAGGTGCTTTCGTTAAGATCTGAGTCCATACTTAAGATCTCCCCCATCCAAAACATTCCTAAAAAAACTTCTTTCATAGCGTCGATGACCCCGAGAAATAAACCATCACCCACAATGGTGTTCCATCAAAGGGCAAGTCCAACAGTGTGGCTGGGGGCACGGTCCCCCACCTGTCGTCGATCAACAACATGCTACTGAGGATACTGGCTTCTCCTCACCTCAAGGAAAAGCCACAAGCATCTAACCGATACAGTTACTCGAAGGTCAAATCCTTCAGATGCTTGCTGACATGAAGGAGCAGATGAAGGAGCAGCAAGCTCAGTCATATTGCGATCGGGAGGGAGCAAGCAGCCTTTGACCGTGAAAGAGCGTCCGTGAGCAGAAATCACTGAAATAGCTCAACGACCAGCTTCACATGCAGATCATCACCCTTCAGAGAGCTCAGGAGCAGACACAGCAGAAAGCGAGCTTGGAATCGGAAAGGCTCGTACCGATGGGCCTATCACAAACCTAAGGTGGCCAAAATCGATGTCCCCCTCCATGAAGATTACTCCGACAATAAGGCCGATTCGTCTCGTTTTCCAAATAGAAGGTTATCACCACCAAACTTAGAGAAGAATTAAAGAATTTCCTGACATCTGAGCCTCGACGAGTTGATCCAAAGATGGATCGAGGAGGCCAAATTACAACTCCGAAGCCGACCAAAACAAACCACTGCTAGAATCTCCGACTCCCCTCTCTCTGAACGTATCCTAGAGTGCGAGTTCTCAAAGAAGTTTGCAACTTCAACTCTCGACTACTATTCCGGAACGAGTGACCTGGTTCAACACATCGGGCACTTTCAGGACAAGATGGTGGTCCACTCCCGCAATGATCCGCTCTTGTGCCTAACTTTTCTGTCCAGTTTGAAATGTGTAGCCTCTGATTGGTTCTACTCTTTACCGTCACATTCTTTCCACAACTTCGAGGAGGTAACCAAAGCATTTCTCACCTAGTATGCCTCTCGTTAGAAAGGAAAGAAGAATAACCATCACCTCCTCACTGTCAAAATTGTTAGGATTGTGACTCGAATATGTCGGGAAGGTAGACGAATCTTCAGAGGTCGAAGAACGAACGGACACAAAGAGTAGCAGTGGACTAGTCGACTACTGACATCTCAGTAGTTGATAATGGCGCGATAGAAAGTGAGACATCTCAGTATTCGACTTATAATAGTGATTAGTCAACTAATACAATATTAGCCGACTTACTAGCCCATAAGTCGATTAAAAAGGCGTTTCTGGTAGTTTTCTTTTCTAGATCTGTTTCAATTTGAGCTGAACTCGAGTTTCCTTCTTTTCTGAGGAGATGTTATTCATATTACTGGAGTTTGTGTAGGACTAGGATGGTTCTAGAGTCTATAAATAACCCCTTGGGGGTGACTTTCAATGTATTCTAAGCGTGATTAAAGAAAAAAAATAAGAGATTCATGAGAGAAGTTTTAGCCACAAGGGTTCACTATTTTAGACGGTCATCAAAAGACTTATAATCTTTTTAGCGAAAAGTGTAGGTGCTTCTTGTTGTACTCCTTCAAAGTTTAATAAAGTTTTTCCTCTTTCTCTAGTGAATGTACACACGATCTGTTTGATCGGTAGAAGCATGTTAAATTGTGTGTTGCTTTCTCTACTTCGAAATATCTTATCTCTTCTTCTTCTTCACATTGCACGATGATCCGACTTTTCTTTTTTTTTTGTTGTGTCAATCCGAACAATTGGGATCAGAGCATATCAGTTCATTGCAACAATTGTTACCAGAGAAAAGTCAACGTGAAAATGTCTGCAATCAAGTTCGATATTTAAAAGTTTGATGGTATCATCAATTTCAGCAGGTGGCAAATTAGGATGAAATCCATCCTGACCCAGAGAGAGTTGAAGAAAGCAGTACTCGGGAAGAAGAAAAAGCCTAAAAATATGAAGGAAAAAACTTAGCAGGAGTTGGATGAGAAAGCCTTAATGGCTATTTAGCTTTACTTTGCAGACGAAGTGTTGGATGAGTTATCTTTGGAGAAAACAACATCCTCACCGTGCGAGCGACTTCAAGATTATTATCTGAAGAAGTCGTTGGCGAATCAGTTGATTCTGAAGCAACGTCTCTTTCTTCTCCACATGCACGAATGTACACCTATCAAATCTCACTTCCCAGAGTTTATCTCTATTATTAATGAGTTAGATAATATAAAGGTTAAGATAGAAGATGAGGATCAAGCACTTCTATTATTGTGTTCTTTACCTTTTTCATACAAGAGCTTTATAGAAGCTATCATTTATAAAGACAAATCAACTATCAAGGTCAGTGAAGTCAAAGAGTATCTAATCAACAAGGACAAAATTGACAAGGAGCTGATGTGAGAGTCTCAGCGCAATGATTCTAAGTAAGTTTTCTTAACAAAGGAGAAGTGTAATAATGGAAATTTCATGAGTAACCTAAAATATAAGAATTTGGTGTGCAACTAGTATCACAAGAAGGGGCATATTTGAGCTAATTGTTGGACTCACAAAAAGAAACAATAAGAAGTTAATATTATTGAACTGGCTGAAGAGGATGAAGATAAGTGTGACATTATATCTATTACAGACAGTTCGGTTGGTCACAAAGATAAATGAATTATTGACTTTGGATGTTCACATCATATTAGTTCCGATAGGAAGATGTTCTCTTCATACACTTCAATCCAAGATGGAGTCGTCTTCATCGAAAATTCTGCTATAAGCAAGGTGATTGGGGAAGAAACACTTCAATTTCCTTCTCATAATGGATGCATCACTACTCTTCAAGGCATTCGACATGTTCCCGAATCAAGGTGCAATCTCACCTCTTTTGGAGCTTACATGGAGAAGGGTTCAATTTTAGTTCCGAAGGCGATCTTATGGATGTTTTCAAAGATGCCCAAGTGAAGTTTCAGACCAAGTGTGTTGGCAATGTTTACATGTTTCAAAATTCGGAGGTTACAGTTGGTGAATTACAGTTATCCTCAACTTCAAGATCAGATGTTGGGGAATAATCAGAGACTATGATGGTTTCGAGCTCGGATGTTCAGTTTTACCCCGAAGGCAGATTAGGACTAGGCGGCGCCGGCGCACAACAAGGAAGTCCAGATTATTACTCCTGTGTTGGAGCAAATTTTCATAAATCCTGCCTGGATCAAGGAGATTGTTGGATGCTCAAGTCAGATCGGGTCTGAACTTGTTCAATCTAATCAAGTTGTTAAGCCCATGAGGAGGTTATGGAGAAGAGAGAGTGAGATGGAGATGAAGTCAACAGTTATTCAATTGTGCATTGATATGAGCACATGAAGTATGGTGGCTATTTTTAGACTTGAACGTATTCAAGTCAAAGGAGAAATTATCAGGATTGTGACTCCAATATGTCGTGAAGGTAGACGAAGTTTCAGAGGTCAAAGAACGGATGAACACGAAAAGTAGCAGCAAACTAGTCAACTACAAACATCTTAGTAGTCGACTAAAGGCACAAACAGAAAGTGAGATATATCAGTAGTTGACTTACAATAGTTATTAGTTGACTCATACATTATTAGTCGACTAATATGGCACATAAGTCAACTAATAAGGCATTATTGATAGTTTTCTTTTATAGATCTGTTTCAGTTTGAGTTGAACTCGAGTTTTCTTTTTTTTTTTTCCTTGAGGCAGCGTTGTTCGTATTGCTAGAATTTATGTGACACTAGGATGGTCTTAGAGTCTATAGATAACCCCTTGGGATGGCCTTCAATATATTCTAAGTGTGAATAAACAAAAAGTGAGAGATTCATGGGAGAAGTTTTAGCCATAAGGGTTCGTTGTTCTAGGCGGCCATCAAAAGGTTTGTAATCTTCTTAGTGAAAGGTGCAGGTGTTTATCATTGTACTCCTCTAAAGTTTAATAAAGTTTCTCCCCTTCTCCCGTGGACGTATATACAATCTGTTTGATCAGTAGAATAACATTAAATTGTATGTTGGCTTTCTCTACTTCATGATATATTATCTCTTCTTCTTCAAGTTGCATGAGCCGACTTTTCTTTTCCACTGCGCCGATCCCAAAAATTGATATAAGAGTAAATCAGTTCATTGCAACAAAAATAAGGCAGGGCGACAGCCTCAAGTCCTACATCGGTTACTTCCAGAGCCAGCTGGCCAAAGTTCCCAACTGCCGTAAGGATGTCTCTGCGCTCGCTTCATCAGTGAGTCATAGGTTTCTCACCCCGATACAAGCATCTACTAGAGCACGATGTCACTCAAATGAGCGAGGTTCTATTCCAAGATTAACCCTACATATAATTGAAGGAAGCAATGAAGAGCTCCGCCAGCCGTTCCGCCAAACACGTCGATAACAGAGAAAAGTCCAAGTCATAGTTGAAGCTACTACTAGAGCCATGAACCCGAATCGGGGCAAACCCGCCTGCAAAAGACAGACGCCCGTTCTTCATCGAGTCTACGCAAGCCTTCAAGCCAATAGACATATCACTCCCCTCAGGCTCTCTATAACGAGGTCTTCAACGTTATCAAGGACCTTGAGACCAATCTGGTACGATTTTACATCTCCCAGAGAAGAACAGTATTATTCCTATCACGACAGTAAAGGACGCAGACCATCCACTACTGAAGCCTCTGAAAATACCTGGAAGGGCTCATCCATCAGGGCTTCCTCAAAGAATATATCCTTACCCCCAAAGCAGCTTCTGGATCAGGATAGCCGAATGCTCCACTGGCCCAATCACAATAAATGATCACCCAATATAAAGCGATTGAGTGATTCTGCATCTCCAATAAAAATAGAGCAATATCTCCACCACATAATCCCCCTGTATTTCAATTATATTCCATGTGTTTTATTTCAATCATTGAATAAAATTATATTTTTTCCCTAACCATTACAGTCCTATGAAGTTCATCATTCCGTTGATAGGATTTTCTCCACTTGGAGATTACTGCGAAGCCAATCCGCTGCTAGAATTTCTCCACTCAGAGTTTCTTACTTGCACGTCCCGCTAATGGGATTTCTCCCACTCGAAGACAACAACGCAAGTGCCAGCCTACGTGCTCCCTTTGATTAGCCTACAGGCAGTTGAAACCCTCTGTTGTGGGAGTTCTCCCACTCAGAGTCCTTCCGCTGGTGGGATTTTCCCACTGGAAATTCAAAGGTTGCATGTCTCGCAGACGGAATTTCTCCTCGAAGATAGCAATGCAAGCGCCAGCCTATGGGTCCCTCCGATTAGCCTACGAGCAGTCAAAATCCTCCGTTGTGGGATTTTTTTCACTCAGAGTCTTCCTCCGCTGCTGGGGTTTTCCCTACTCGGAAGCCAAAAGCTTGCATGTCCCGCCGATGAGATTTTTCCCACTCAGGGATGGCAATATAAGCGCCAGCCTATGGGCTCCCTCTCGACTAGATTATGGGCAACGGAATTCTTCGCTATGGGATCCCCCACTTGGAGTCCCTCCTCCACTAAAGGGATTTCCACCATTGAGTCCAACCAAAATTCGTCGCTCTGCTGATGGGATTTCCTCGTTAGGAGACGATAGTGAATCCAACTCTGCTGCTGGGATTTCTCTCATCAGAAGCCAAAAGTTCGCAGGTTCCTTAATGGGATCTCCCACTCAGAAACAACAACGCAGTCTCTCTAAATCACTCCATATCCATCCAGTCAGACCAGAGATAGATATAAACACTCTGAAGAGGTATGATCACTTCAATTTCGAAAGTCAATGGTAAAAATAAGCCAAGCAAGACCTAAGAATTAACTATTTTTCATTCCAAAATTCATTTCCATTCCAAGAATATTTCCGTCCCGAATGCCATTCTATTTTTTTATTTGATTACATCCAATAGAGTAATACAATAAATCCCATTACATCTCTGTGTTTACTTTCTTGTAAAGAAATACAGCAGATCTAGATTTGGCTCTCTAGTCCTGCCACCATTAACAGACCCCCGATGTTGAACAACAAAGATTTGCTCATCAGAGATTACCTCCTGGAAGCAGTCATCTATCTTCATCCACGCCATGGCTCCTGTACAGGAAATCCGATGCCCTCCTCCCTGTCTCTCCAAGGCAGCAAAATGAGGACTCTCAGGAAACCCTATGAGAATGAGGCGGCAGTTCTCTGGAGACCGAAAACTGCAAGACATACAAGAAGGTAATGGCATTACATCCCCTCTGAGATGTTCTGACGAAGAGCTTCGAACTCCAAGGTGATAAGTAATTCGCCGGCGCACCCAGCCGATAAGCTCCCTCTCTTCCCCTCGTACACGTCATCAGGAAAGAGGCTGATGATCTCATGGTCGAAGCTTGCTTGCCCAAAATCAGGCAGCCCATACACTATCTAGTTGAAGCAAGAACCATACCTGTCATCCCTCGATGGCGGCACCCTATCACGATGACTAATGCGTTGTAACATTCCCTTCACAGTAACTAAAGCAACACACCTTCCAGACTCCCTAGAAGAGAGAGCTGATCCCCATTTTGTCATTCTCCTCCCTCTCTTTTCCTTCCTGCATCTGATGAAAGAAAAGAGGACGACATGGAGGCAGAGTAAGGAAAGAAGAAATTAGGGTTTCTAAGCAAAGAATTTGAAGAAGACAGATGATAATTCCTCCCACAGAGCCCTCTCTATTTATAGATGGAGGAGAAGCCCAACTATCTCCAATTCAAATTTTCAATCATTGGAAAGTCGGCCCACAATCTCGAGATTTTCGGTCAATAGTAAAGGCAGAAAAAACCATCATCGTCAAACCATAAGATCATATAATCTCAGTCATAATAATACCAGGATTCGAAGAGACGCATGACTTAACCTTTTAAGAGATCCAGCCGCCTGATGTGAGAACTGGCAGTCAGCTGTGCAACCCATAATTAATTTCAGAAGATCCGCAATGATCGAAAGAGATTCGTCATATAATCCTCTGCCTGCAAACGTCATAATGAGTTTTAAGGCATTGATATTCCATCTGAGCACTTTTACTTCCCCAACTTTCCTTCCACTGACTCCGACTAGTAGGGAAGCGAGACATATGTAGTAGTCAAAAATTGACCCACGTCAGGATAATGATACGTGTCCCAGCTACAAGTGCTTCCCCTGAGAGACCATAACTCCCAGAGTCCATCTTGAGCCTCTGCCACTCTTGGCCATCTCAGAGCTACCCTTTGTTTCGAAGATCTTACAACTTGAAACCTTCCTCAATTCGAGGTCTCCAAACCTGCAGTATGCCGAGATCTCCGCATGTCGTTACATCATTCCATCCTTCCCAGGTTATAACTTAACACCCCCTATCAGCGCAAGCAGTTATGAATAGTGGTAGATTCACGAGCATGCAATCCTAACGACCAGCATTGACGATCACGACCATTACAATAGATCCAGCATGTACAGATTATGCAGTAACAGAAGTTCACCAATTTCGCCTCCACTCTTGCATCCACATCAAGTATATATGACCTTCTTCTCCCAGGAGAAGGGGTTCTGTAATACCCTAATCTGCTAAATAGTATCGATAATCAAATTTATTTTTCCAATTGAGTTCTGTTAAATAGGTATTTTATCCAAAAAGTTAAATATAGAATTGATGAATTTTAAAAGAATTAAAAAAATTATATATACCTGATAATATTTAAAAATACCATTACTTATATATAAATCAAGTACTTAAACATATCAACAAATAAATTTGTTTTGATTTATTTATATGATAAAATAATTTTTGATAAGTAGATATCTATAAAGTCAATTATTACTATTGAGCAGATATTTTTATAAACAAAAGAAATATTTAAAATAAATAAATGTATGCATATTAAAAATATAAATATTTATATGAATAATAATATTGATAAATAAAGTTTTTGGAAATATATATATATATATATATATATATATATATATGTGTGTGTGTGTGTGTGTGTGTGTGTGTGTGTGTGTGTTTGTGTGTGAATTAACAAACAAATTTTTTAGAAATTATAATTTTAAAACTGATAACTATAATTTATATAATTTTAAAAACAATAAATAAATATGAGTAAGCCCAAGCTTAACTCCCCTTTTCTTACACTTTTCTAATTAATTTCCATGCCCAATAGCCCAAGCCCACATTTATTTCTATTTAATTTTCCTTGCATAGTCTCGGCCCCAAAAGTCTATGGGCCTAGACCATTCTTTCCCTCTTCTCTTCTTTTTCTCTAATTTTCTTTTCTTTTTTTTTTCTCTTTTTCTTTCTTCTATTTCTTCCCTTTACTGCCAAACGAACCCAATCCCCTACATGTCTTCACTCTTGACTGCCTCATCTCTCACCGCCTCAACTCCATCGCCTTCACTCTCTATATATCTCTCTCTCATTCTCTCTTTTCGTCACTCGCTATTTTTCTCTCTCTAAACTCCTCTCTCTCTTTTGTTCACTCCTTTCTCTTCCTGTCACCTTGCTTAGCCGGAGGACCCACAACCAACACCACTGCCACCCAGAGATCGCCGCCTTCCGTTGCCTTCGCTGGTGCTGCCGCAATGTCGTCTTAACCGCCATGGTCACCGCAGCTATCACCCCAGGCCGAATGCCTCTCTCTCTCTCTCTCTCTTCTCTCATGTTCTTCCTCTTCTCTCTTCTTTTTCTTCCTCTCTTTCTTCTTCTCCCTCCCACCCCGCTGCTAGCCGACCATAAAAGCACCGTCGCTAGAGAGCTCTGTAGTTGACACTGTGTTACCACAAGCCCCACTCTCCCCTGCTCTTCTATAACACCCCATCCTCGGAATACATACCCAGATACGTAACCCGATTTTTTAATCATTTTTTCTTATTTTTCTCGTAATTATTTATGCTCGTAAAGCAATACTACTTGATTTGGCTTCTTCGATAGTCAGATTTGACCGATTTCAGTTTTAACCACTATTAACAATATTTGAGATTTTTTCATAATTTTTGAAATTTTTCTGAATTATTCTATGAAATCTCTAAAATGGTATAAATCAGTACCGCTAATTGATTCTCAAAATTTTAAATTACAAACGAAGTCAAATTTCTAAAAACTGCTTTCACGTTTTTCTTATAATAATATTTATTATCTTAGTACATTTTTTGAGATTTTTCTGAATTTATCAAAATCCCGCCAGATTTGGTGTTGACCAGTGTTGATGATTGATTTCAAAATTTTTAATTTGAAAATGTGATTGTATTTCTTGAATCTAATTTTACCATTATTTTTAGTATAAATTCTTTGTTTTGAGAATTTTTTGGGGATCTTTATGAGATACTTGATTTTCGGACATTTCTGATATTTTTCTGAAAATTTTCCGCATCCGCTACTAAACCCGAGGATTTCACTATTCAAATTATTTCTTTTTCTTCCAATTCTTTTTCCCTTTTCCCTTTTCTTTCATTTTTTCTTTTTTCCTTCCTTCATTTTCTTCAACAACTTCCAAACACTTTTACTTTCTTCCAAAATATTCTACTACCTTCCATCAAAATATCTCCTCCAAAATATCCCAATCCACTCATCACCCTCTCCAATCATCTAGGCCGGCCAAGCCTCTTCCTCCCTTTTCATTTCACAAAAAAAACCCTAATTTCCCCTTCCTTTTACTTTGTTTTAACTCCAAACTCCAAAATACTCCATCAACCATTCCTTTAACCTTCATTTCTCCAACAAAAAACCTTAACCATCAACTCCTCCTTCAACTCTACAACAACAACAACTCCCAAAATATCCCACCATTCTTCTTCCTCTACCATCTGCTCTCACTTCATCATAATCACCAAAACTTCACCATCCACCTCCATCTCCATCTCCATCTTTTAAAACTTACCACCACCTACAAAACGCTCAACAAAACTACCACCCACAAACCCTCTCCTAGGTCGGCCATCACCCCAAACTAGAGGTCAGCCAACATCCCTCCGGTGACGTCTTCGGTGACCACTCTGGCGACCACTCCGGCGACAACTTTACCATCTTCACCAACATCATCACCACCACTACAATAACTCCATCATCACCACCACCATCTCTTGTATTTTTCTCTCCACCACCACCACCTTCACTCTCACCACCATAACAGCACCCCATCACCACTACTATAACCTCCAACATCACTATAATCACTACCTCCTTCAATTTCCTTTTCATTTTCCTTCAAAATCCAACTCCTCAAACACCATCAACTACAACACCACCAACACCACTCTCTCCTCCACCTCTAGGGCCGACCACCTCCATGGCCACCTAGGAGGGTGGACACACCTTCCAAGGGTGGGCGGCCACTAAGGGGCTAAGCCCCCTTCTCCTTCTCTCGCTACGTGTGTTTCCTCGCTCGGGAACTTAGGCGCGCGGAGTTTCCCGGAGTCCATGATATTTTTCTTGAAATTTGTGTTTAGGTTAGTGTTCTCGCTTTCATTCTAGGTATCTCCACTTCGTCGGGTGGATTTGTATTTATATAATTGAACAGTTGTTGTATCGGCGTATACTGTATTTTGTATGGGAAATGTTTGTAATAATGTAGGCAATGTGTGTGTGTGTGTATGTTCTTGTATTTGGTACTAACATTTTATGCATGTACTTATATAGTCTCCAGACTTAACCACTTCGTGATTTTTCTATAACCTTTGGATTAACCTTTCTGAGATTTTTAATATCCTCTAGACTTTCTATATGCTACGTCTGGTAGGCGGACATAGCGTCAGCACTGTACTGCTAACTCCGTTTAAGTGTAGTTGCCCCGTGAACACGAATGTGCCGAGAACGGTAATATGGCGTTCATACACATACTGCGCCACGTACTTTTAGCTGTGCTGCGAGCGGTAACCACGCCAAGCGTGATAGCATCTAGTATTGTACATTAGCTTCGCTCCAGCTTATTTAGCTAGGCTTGGATGTTCGCTCAATTGCTTTCTCACTTGCCTACTGGTAGCTTGATTAACTCTTTTATTGATGGGTGTGAAGAGTTTAAAATCTTACTTATACTATTTTTCAAAACTTTATCATTTTCCTATACTCGTACCGATCTCCTATATCGGTACCATTTTCCTATATTCGTATTGATCCCTTGTATCAGTACTGTTTTTCTGTATTATGATATATAATAGTGATATCTACTGTGCTTATTACTTGATATGTTATTACTTGACACCTGACACCTGCCTCCTTTATGATATCACTTATCATCTACCACTTGTCATGTTAACAATTGACATTTGATTATCACATTTATGGGAATTTTGTACCTGTTATATTGTATTATATACACTGACCTATATCCCTAGTATTCATGTACTCCTGAATTCCTGAACCTGTCCTGCTCCTGCTATTCCCGTAAATTGATAATTACATAATAAATTATAAAAAGAAATAACTTACATCAGGTCGGAGAAACTTACGGATATCAACATATGTTCATGTTACATTGGTATAACGTATGTTGTGCGACTAAATCTTCCAGTTCGACCTGAGGGCCTCCGGGGTGACCAAGGGAGTGCTGGCTCCCTACCTCTTGGCACCATCCTAAAAGAGCATCTTATATGACCCTCTTATATGCTTGCGGCGATTCCGTACACCAGGAACAAAACACCCTGGACCATGGTCCCCAGCATGCACAGGATCCACTATAAACATTATTCGTTGATACCCCTGTTGGTTTTCAATAACAGCCTCGATTTACTCATATGTGGATGTATTATTGCTGGGACGCTATTACACATACCTAGACATATGGGTAAAATGAGTAATAAAAATAAATATTAAGAACGGTAATATGTGATTTATTCATGCTTAATCAATTTTATCAGTTTTATACCTTCATTGCATGCTTATTATGTATGTTCTCACGACATAGCTTTTGATGCATGCTTTCTGATTCAAATTTATCGATGCACATGTGTTTATCTCTGCACGCCACTTGGCACTCATTTGGCAACTCGTTGGGGTTTCTAACTCCCTAGGACTTACATGTTCAGATGCTAAAGTTTGATGAAATGGAGCCCTCTGCAAAAGATCAAGCTTACCTCTCAGAGCAGGCTGACTAGTCCCAACTCCTTCTGTTCCCGACTCTTCCTACTAGCTCGCGGGATTCCCTCTCAGCTTGTGAGCATCTTTTGCACTGAGCATGTTGTAAATCTTACTTTTGTACCTAGCAATGATGTAATGTACTTGTAATATTATATCACACTCTGTGATAAGTTTATAGTTATTCTCTTTATGCTGGAATATATATGTGCTACATACTTTAGTACTCTGATTTTTACCTTACTGATGCTTAACATATATATGTGAGGGTATTTCGCCCTGCATATATACGTCGCAATAGCGTCTCCGTACCCGACGTGACAAGGCTTACTGGGCGGTATTAGAGCCTAGGCTCTCACACCTACAGACACCCAAGCAGCAAATTAATAGGATACTAATTTGCAATTGGAATGTATGAGTCTCGGTTTATATAATCTAACAACAAGGTACAAAGTTATCTATTTCTTCCTGATACTCCTTTCCTTGATTCCTAAAATTCTGTCATCATTTCACTTTCAGTTTCTAGTCATTTTTTACCAACATAGATATGGATAGAAGAGTGAGTCATAACAGCTCTAAACTATCACAGAACGGACCCACAGGAGAGAATGCAGATATTCTGAGGGTATTCATAATATGATGGAGAATCAACAGAAACAGACAGAACTCCTTCTGCAAAGATTAATAGCAGCTCATAAGAACAAAGGCCGGGCAATATTTCAGACTTCAGACGGTTGCAACAAGTAATATTCAGTGGAGAAGAGAGACCACTTGATGCCGAGCAATGGCTGATTGATGTCACGGATCTTTTAAAAGCGGCATGGGTCCAGTGAAAAACCAGACAGAGGTTGCTAAGATTCAACTAAAAGATATAGCCAGGACCTAGTGGCTAGCCGAAGAAGAGAAACTAGACCAACCCATCACTTGGGACCAGTTCTCTAAGAGCTTTTATAATAGGTTCTTCCCTGCGACAGCTCAGAAGGAGATGGAAGAATAGTTTATCTGACTCCAGTAATGAAACCGATCTGTCCATGAATATGCTGCTGAGTTCTTAAGGCTGGGTCATTTTGCTTAGTATATAGTGGTTGACAAGGAGAAACGAGCAAGTAGATTTCAACAGGGATTACAAATGGATTTTTATGCACTCTTGATTCCCTTACAGTTGAAGACATATCCCCATGTCCTTACTATAGCTCGGGAAGTAGAGCATGGACTAATGAAAAAGAATCTTAATCAAATGAGGAACCAGGCCATGAAGAGGTCGTTTCAACAATTTGGCCGTCCAGTAAGAGTTAAAAAGCCCCAGTGATCAGAGATGACCATTTCGATCAGTTCTTCTGGAAGAAGACTCAATCACTTTTTATATGTGATTATTGCCAGAAGGCCGATTACAATCAACAGAATTGTCATAAGGCAAATGGATTATGCCTAGCATGTGGCTCCGGTAACCACTCAATAGAAAGTTGTCCACACAAGAGAACATGGATAATGACCCGGGTTTTACCAGCACTTCCAACACCAATTGTACAGAAGAACCCAGGATCAGTGATTAGGAAGGCTCATCTCCCTTCACGACAGCAGGTTTTTCACCCAGTCTAAAGGGGAACCAGAACTATAGCAGTCGCGAAAGGGGACAAGCCTACAACTTAACAGCGGAAGAGGCCAGAACTTCTGAAGAGGTGATAAAGGTAAGATCACGGTATACTCCAAACCTGTTCTAACTCTCTTTGATTCTGACGCTTCTCATTGTTACATATAAGTAGTTTTTACTTCTTTAAATATATACCTATTGAATGTTTAGACAGCCAGTAGGAGATTAGTACCGGTAAAGGGGTAGTCATCTCCAATAGAATTTGCAAAAAAATTGCATAGTAGAACTATGTAATAGGGAAATTATCAGTAGAGATGCTCGTACTAGATACTAAAGGGTACGATGTGATCTTAGGCATGACCTGGCTCCATAGATACCATGCAGTTATTGATTGTCAAAACAAAAAAGGTTATTTTTAGAATCCCACATCAGCCTGAATTCTAATTTGATGGAGAACATAAGTCTACAAGAGAAAGACACGATTGGCATGTATTATTGCTGAGGTTAAGAAGAAGGGAATAACGTTTTGAAATGAGTTGCTAGATATATTTAAAGAGATCTCAGGACTTCCACCCGACAGAGCCATTGAGTTCTTCATTGATACTATTCCGGGTACAGTTCTAATATCTAAAGCTCCATACAAGATGACACCCACTGAGTTAGAGATTCTAAAGAAACTGTAGGAATATTCTGGCAAGAGATTGATTAGACCCAGTACTTCACCATGGGGAACTCTAGTGTTATTGACAAATAAGAAAGATAGTGGTAAGTAGTTGTGTATAGAATATCGGGAGTTGAATAAAGTTACCATCAAGAATAAGTATCCCTTTCCCAGGATTGATGATCTTTTGATCAACTCCATGGGGCTCGAGTATTATCTAAAATTAGATTTACAATCGGATTATCATTAGCTGAAGGTGAAAAAAGAAGATATCCAGAAGATAGCACTCAGGACTCGTTACGGTCATTACGAATTTCTAGTGATGCCCTTCGGAGTGACCAATGCCCCGCGGTCTTTATGGATTTAATGAACCAGATTTTCTCGCCGCATTTGGATCAGTTTGTCATTGTATTCATCGATGATACTTTAATATATTTCAAGAGCTTTAAAGAGCATGCAGAATACTTGAGGATAGCATTACAGACTCTCCGACAGGAACAACTTCATGCTAAACCAAACAAGTTTGAGTTCTGGTTAGATTGTATAGCATTCTTAGGTCATATGATTCGAAAGAGGAAATCTCAGTTGACCCCAGCAAAATCTAAGCAGAAAGGACTGGCCAGCTCTGAAGACGGTAATAGAGATTAAAAGCTTTATTGGACTAGCTGGATATTACAGAAGGCTTGTCCAGGATTTCTCTAAAATTGCAGCTCCATTAACAAAGCTCACCGAAGAGGAAAAGATATATATGGACAGAAGAATATACTGTAGCATTTGACAGTTAAAAGAGAGATAAATTACAGCTCCAATCTTAAAGACCCCGCAGGAACAGGAGGGATGGTTATATACAATGATGAATTCGGAAAAGGCCTAGGATATATACTAATACATCATGGACATGTTATAGCTTATGCATTCAGGAAACTGAAGCCACACGAGAGAAACTACCCAACTCATGACCTAGAACTGGTAGCGGTAATATTGGCATTAAAGTCTGGAGGCATTATCTTCTGAGAGACAAAGTGTTGATCTATACCGATTACAAAAGTCTTAAGCACATTTTCACATAGATAGAATTAAACATGAGATAAAGACGGTAGCTTGAACTGATGGCAGACCATGACATAGACTTGCAGTATCATCCTGGCAAAGTCAATATAGTACCAGATGCCTTGAGCAGAAAATCGGAGAACAAAGTGCTAGTACAACCCACTCAAAAGAAGGAATTGCTTCGGGAGATCATTAAATTGGACTTAATACTAGTACAAGGAACTAGTGGATTCAGGTCAATTACTGACTTTTCAGATCCGGCTAATACTGATAGAGGAAATTAAAAAAGCACAAAAGGAAGATCCCAGACTACATAAATTCAAAATTTAAGTAGAAGCTAGATTAAGAATTGATGTCCTTATTCATTCAGATGGTGCGCTTTATTTGGTAACAGAATCTTTGTACCACAAAGGGAAGTTCAACAAAAATTTTGGCAAAAGCTCATAGTTCGGCTTATTCCATTCATCTAGGAGGAACTAAAATGTATCAAGACTTGAAACAAAACTTCTGGTGAAATGCTATAAAGAGAGAGTTGCCCAGTATGTGGCCAAGTGCTTTGTTTGCTAGCATATAAAGATAGATCTTCAGAAAACAACTGGACTTCTACAGCCATTACCGATACCCGAATAGAAGTGGGAACACATCACTATAGATTTTGTCACAGCTTTACGCCGCAATCCTAAGGGTAACAATGTAGTATGGGTAATTATCGATTGTCTCACAAAAATCAGTGCATTTCTTACAATTCTGAGTGGGTCAATTGACAGAAGTTCTTACAGATATATATATATATATATATATTATATATATATATATATATATATATATATATATATAATATATAAGGAAATAGTACATCTGCATGGAATTTGATTAGTATCGTATCGGATAGAGACACGAGATTCTGATTGCATTTGTGGGAAAGTCTACATGAAAACCTATGAACTCATCTGAAATTTAGTACTTCTTATTACCCTCAGACAGGGGGCAGTCTGAACGAACTATCCAAATTCTTGAAGCCATGTTATGAGCCTGCATGATAGAATTCAAAGTGTCATGGAAAGACTATTAATCTGGCAGAATTTTCTTTTAATAACAGCTATCAAGCCAGTATCAAGATGGCTCCATTTGAAGTTTTATATGTTAGAAAATGCAGGTCACTGTTATGTTGGGACGACATCAGCGAAAGAAGACTCTTGGGGCTAGATATCTAGTTCAGACAACAGATAAAGTTAGAATTATCAGAGATCACCTCTAGAAAGCACATAGCCGACAGAAGAGTTGAGCTGACACTAACAGAAGACCATTAGAATTCAGAACAAGTGATCATGTATTTTAAGGATATCGCCAACCAAAGGGGTAATCCGATTCGGTAGTCCAAGATACATCGCCCATTCGAGATTCTGGTCGTGTGGGAATGTAGCTTGCCGATTGGCATTACCGCCGTCATTGAAAGGAGTACATAATGCATTTCACATATCACAACTTAGGAAGTATGTCAAGGATGAGAGCCATATTCTAGATCACTCAGAACTGAAACTACCAGATTTATCTTATACAGAGTAGCCGATGGCCATTCTGGATAGAAGTGTCAAGGCTTTGAAGAATAGGGCAATATGTTGGTACTGGTTTCTTGGAATAGGCATGCTCCAGGAGAAGCTACTTGGGAACGAGAGGATATTATTCATGAGTGTTACCCTCAACTATTTACATCTTAGTTGATAAAAATTTCTTATCCCTATTTTTCCTACGTTCACCCCCCCATTGAAATTTTGAAGATGAAAATTTTTGTAAGGCGGATGGATTGTAACACCCCATCCCTGGAATACATACCGAGATATCTAACTCAATTTTTGATCGTATTTTCTATTTTTCTCGTACTTTTTTTACTTTTTATGCTCGTATACTGATACTAATTGATTGGCCTCTCTCGAAGTCAGATTTGACCTATTTCAGTTTCAACCACTGTTTAACAATATTTGGGGTTTTTCATGATTTTTCAGAAATTTTCTGAATTATTTCTATAAAATCTCTAAAATCGGTATCAATTTGTACCGCCGATTAATTCTCGAAATTTTAAAATACAAATGGAGTTAAATATCTAGAAATTATATTCATATTTTTTCTTAGAATAATATTTACTATCTCAATACATTTTTTGAGATTTTTTTTGAATTTATCAAAATTCGGCCAGATTCGATGTTGATCGGTATCAATGATTGATTTTAGGATTTTAAATTAAAAAATGGGATTGAATTTCTTGAATAAGATTTTACCATGATTCTCAATATAATATTCTTTATTTTGAGAATTTGGGGATATTTCTGAGATACTTGATTTTCAAGCGTCTTCGGTTTTTTCTGAAAATTTCTGGATCCACTACTGAACCCGGGGATTTCATCATTCAAATTATTTCTTCTTTTTCTTCCAATTCTTTTTTCCTTTTCCCTTTTCTTTTACTTTTTCCTTTTTTTCTTTCTTCCTTTTCCTTTCTAACAACTTCCAAACACTTCTATTTTCTTCTAAAACATTCTACTATCTTCCATCAAAATATCTCCTCCAAAAATATCCCAATCCACTCACTACCCTCTCCTATCACCTAGGCCGGCCAAGCCTCTTCCCTCCTTTTTCATTTCACAAAAAAAAACTATAATTCCCCCTTCTTTCTACTTTAACTCCAAACTCTAAAATACTCCATTAACCACTCCTTTTACCTTCAATTCTCCAACAAAAAATCCTAACCGTCAAATCCTCCTTCAATTCTACAACTACAATAACTCTCAAACCCCAACATCATCTTCTTTGTCCTCAATCTACTCTCACTTCACAATAATCACCAAAACTTCACCATCTACCTCCATCTCTGTCTCCATCTCCATCTGCATCTCTAAAACTTACCACCACCTACAAAACCCTCTACAAAAACACTACCTACACCCCCTCTCCTAGGACGGCCACCACTGCAAGCTAGAGGCCGGCCAACAGCCCTCTAGTAACATCTTCAGTGACCATTCTGACATCTTCGGCTACCACTCCGGTGACACTTCACCATCTTCACCCACATCAACACCACCACTACAACAACTCCATCATCACCACCTCTTCTTATTTTTTTCTCTCCACCACCACCACCTTCACTTTCACCACCATAACACACCCCATCACCACTACTCCAACCTCCAACATCACCATAATCACCACCTCCTTCAATTTCAGTTTGATTCTCCTTCAAAATTCAACTCCTCTAACACCATCAACTACTACCACCACTAACACCACTCTCTCCTCCACCTCTAGGGCCGACCACCTCCACGGCCACCTAGGAGGGCCGGTGCACCTACCTAGGGTAGGCTATCACCAAGGGGCCGAGCCCCCTTCTTCTCTCGCTTCCCATTTTTCTCGCTCAGGAGCTTGGGTGCGCAGAGTTTCCCGAAGTCCATGGTATTTTCCTTGGAATTTGTGTTTTAAGCGAGTGTTCTTGCTTTCATTCTAGATATTCCTACTTCATCGGGTTGATTTGTATTTATGTAATTGTATAGTTGTTGTATCGGTGTATACTATATTTGTATGAGAATGCGTAATAATGTAGGTGATATATATATGTTCATGTGCTTGGTGCTACCATTTTATACAACTACTTATACAGCCTCTGGGTTTTAACTACTTCGTGGATTTTCTATAACCTTCATGTTTAGCTTCTCTGAGGTTTTAAAGTCCTCTAGACCTTTTATGTTACATTGGGTAGGCGGGTCAAGCGTCAGCACTTTACCGCTAACTCCGTTCGAGCATAATTGGTCTTTGAGCACGGCTGTGCCGTAAGCGGTAGTATGGCATTCATACACATGCTGTGACACGTGCATTTAGCTATGCTGTGAGTGGTAACCACGCCGAGCATGATAGCATCTAGTGTTGTATATTCTCTTCGCTAGTTTCGCTTGGATGTTCGCTTACTTGCTTAATCACTTACCTACTCGATAGCTTGGTTAACTCTTTTATTGATAGTTGTGAAAAGTTTGAAATCTTTACTTGTACTATTTTTTCAAAGCCGTATCATTTTCATGTAATCGTACTAATCTCCTGCATGACCATTTTCCTGTATTTGTACTGATCCTCTGTATCAATATTATTTTTTGTATTATGATATATAATAGTGATATCTACTGTGCTTATTACTTGACATGTTATTACTTGACACCTGAGTCCTGCATGCTATCACCTGACACCTGCCCCCTTTTATGATATCACTTATCACCTACTAGTTATCATGTAACACTTGACCTGTGATTATCTACGAGAACTTTGTGCCTGTTATCCTATTTATATACAATGACCTGTATCCTGGTACTCATGTACTCTTATACTCCTAAATTCCTGAACCTGTCCTGCTTCTGCTATTCCCATAAATTGATAATTACATAATAAATCATAAAAAGAAACAACTTATATCGGGTCGGGAGAAACTTACGGATATCAATATATGTTCATGTTTACAATGATATTAGGTAAGTTGTGCAACTAACTCTTTCGGTCGACCTGAGGGCCTCCAGGTAACCGAGGGAAGTGTTGGCTCCCTACCTCTTGGTACCATCTTGAAAGGACATCCTATAAAACCCTCATGTACGCCTTGCGGCCGGTTCTGTACACCAGCAATGGAACACCCTGGACCATGGTCCCGGGCATGCAGGGGGCCCACTATGAATATTGTTCGTTGATACCGCTGCTGATTTTCAATAACAACCTCGGTTTACTCAGATGTGGATGTATGTGTGCTGGGACACTATTACACATAGGGCATATGGGCAGGACAAGTAATAAAAATAAATATTAAGATCGGTAATATATGATTTATTCATATTTAGTAGATTTTATTAGTTTTATGCCTTCATTTCATGCTTATTATGTCTATACTCACGACATAGCTTTTGATGCATGCTTTTTTATTCAAATTTAACGATACTATTTTCCATTGATTTGGGTAAGGGAAAACTTACAAAAAAGTGTTCGGGAGCGAAATTACAAGTATTTCTTTACAGAAAGCAAAAGAAATTTACAAGTAGATCTCCTCTGAGATTTCTGAAAAAATATACCGGTAGGAATCTGATCAGCGCGCGATCACTTTATCCCTTTAACGATGCGATCGGTCAGATGATCGAACTGTCTCCTAATAGGACTCCCTTCTCGCTTGGTTCGGAGAATCAGAGAATAGAGGATCGGTAGAGCCCTCTTGCTAGGGATTCTACTTCTCGAGCCAATCTCCTTTCTATCCTTACCTGTCTCTCCTCTCTCCTCCGTATGCTCCTGGTAGGCTATTTATAGGGAGAACAGGGGTATAATCGCCCTGAAAATCTAAAAACAGATTGAGTCAATCTATTTTGTATATGGAAAGTAGCCTCGTCGCGAGGGTAGAAACAGCTTCTGCGAAGCTAGGAATAGCATGTAGGGCTAATCCCTTGACCCGCTCTGCTAAACGACGGACACTCCCTTGATCCTCTCCAGTTAATTGACAGATCTTCCCTGATCTTCTCACCTGATTGGGAGAGTCAAAAGATTATGGCAAGTAACTGCTAAATTCGATTTCAATCACAATGATCTCATCTGGAGATTTGATTGGTCAAAGGTGACCATAAAAGACCCGCAACGGGGCTAATCCAATAAGCTCGTAGCGAAGCTAAGGGAAGCTTCTAGCGAAGCTAAGAGGAAGCTCTCAGCGAATCTATGAGTTGGCCTTTTGTGGCTCCGCAGAGCGTCTAGCGAAGCTATTATCTAACTTTCTGCGGAGTTATGGAAAACTCCAGGGCGAAGCTATAGGTTAGCCCATGGCAGAGCTATAATGGAATTCTTGTGGAGCTAAGAAAACTTAGCCTCTCATACGATTGCTCATCCCTTGGGCTTATATGAGACTTAGTGTCTCTAGGCCTGCTCAAATCTCCTTCAAAGGCAACTTTGACTTACTATCTGCTTTACTGGATTAGTAATGTCCATGTTGATGCCTTGCCTCTGGTCATCAGCTTGTCTTTGACTTATCTTTTGTAGATGTCAATAAGTTAGACGTTATTCAGACTGGCTAAAGATGAATGCGGGAGTCCATCTTTTTCGAGTGTCAACAAGACCCCCTTCAAAGTTTTCATGAATCTGTAATGGCATAGTTCAGATCCCGAAATACTTTGAACTGTTTTGATTGATGGTATGTGAATGTGAATGTCGCCTTAGTAGTTGAGTTCAACTTCGCCTTTAACCCTGCCTTCGGGTGTAGCTTCGCGCTTCTGGGTAGCTTCGCTTTTGGGAAGCTTCGCCTTTGGGTAGCTTCGCCTTTGGGCTTTCTGAAGTAACTTCGCTTCAAACTGAGTTGGAAGATGAGTATTAGCCTCGTGCTCGCTGTGATGGAGTGACGCTTCGTTCCCGCGGCTAACCAATTTTTTGCGAGTTACGAGAGAAATTGTTCCTTTTTTCAAGGTTAGAATATCCTCTCTTGGATTAATGAGGGAGATTATTCCCTTTTTTGAAGTTCAAATAACTTCGTGTGCATTCCCGAAGGAGACTATTCCCTTTCTCAAGGCCAACCACTTGAATGCTTTAAATTTGCCCGCGCTTCCAAGCTTGAAGTGGTGGCGGCGTAGTCAGGCCACGAGGCCTATAAATAGGACTCTTATAGTCCTTCTCAGAGAAACATACCCCTTACTTCTTGGGGGGTTTATTTATGATCTTTCCCCATTGCTCAGGCAAGGAGACTGAGGTCCCTGAAGTAGTGGGTACTCTCACTCTGGTCATTACTCAATCAAGAATTGGCGAGCCTCGGTCATCCAATGACTTTTAGGGAGTTTATCTCCCTTAATTTTCATAGCTTTACCAGCTATCTTAGGGATTAAATTTCTTTGGTCTTCGCATTTGGCTAACCTTCAGAAAAGGGTTTCAGCCCTATTTTCCCGCTTCTTGGCAAACCTAGCATTCTCGCTCGATCAGGCGAAAGATCTTTTCATGCAGAGTCCCTGCCTTGATCTGTTAAATCTGCCTGTTAAATCTGCCATATAGGCAAGGCTTAGGACTTGGCCTCTTCAAGGTTGAGCCAGTCTTGCCATATAGGTGGGTCAAGACTGCATCCCTCTGGGCCAGTCTGGCCTAGCCATATAGGCGAGCTAGGACTTGGTCTTTTTTGAGGCTTCTCCAGCCTAACTGCCTTGGGCGGGGCTAAAACTTGGCTTATGCTGAGCTAGTCTATCATTACTGTGCAAGCGAGGCTATCCTCTGCTTAGCTGAGATCCGTCTTCAAGGTACAACTAGGTCGGATCTGAATTGCTTCGCCCAAAAAATTTTGACTTAGCATTCCATCCTTTTCCCTTTGCATTTTTTTTAATTTAATGCTAACTTGTTTCCTGTTTGCATTGCAGTGAACTGTGCTTGCCAGTCTTTCGTCTTAATGAAAGAGACCAGAAACTTGCCTCTTAATTTTCAAGTTGAAGTTTTGATCATAAGCAGGCGGAACATACTGAAGTAGCTAACGCGCGTTCCAAGAAGAGGTTGGCAGTTGCTTATCCGAGATGATCCATTTCGGGAAGGGCTGGTAGTCGTTTATCCGAGATAATCCACTTCGGGAAGGCGAACGTCACCAGTAAGGTTCCGAACCTTCCTTTTCCAATTTTATTTAAGGAAGATCCAGCTTTCTGGTGGCAACCAATCCATTGCCAATTTTGATCAAAGAAGATCCAGTTTCTTGATGGCGAAATCTGCCATTAAGCGAAGGATTACGCCCTTGTGCAGGAGGAGGAAGACCTTTCATGTCCAGCTGAGATGGTTCATTACCTTTGGAAGTAGATAGGACAACTTATTTGCCTTTGGAGCAATGATTCTGTTATATGAAAGACAGTCTTGATATTAGTATCAATGTATCTTCCCTTTTTGAATCAATAAAAATATTTATTTTCTGCTTATCTACTTTGTTACCCTCCCTTTCTCTTTGCATTTCAAAAATATCCAGAATGGACTAGCTTAGGCAAGTCTTTTCCTTAGGAGGAAAGAAAAGCTCTTAGTGAAGCTAAGCTTCCCACGAAGCTAAAGACGAATTTTTAGCTAAGTCAAGAACGAGCTTCCAGCGGAGCTAGCACGAAGTTTTTGCGAAGTTAGAGATGAGCTCCTAGCGGAGCTAAGGCTCGTCTTTCAGCGAAGTTACTCAAGCGTCGCGCGAGGTCAACGCTGAACTCACAGCAGAGTTAGCCCTTGGTGGGGCTGAAGCAAGATTTCTCGGGAAGGCACTTAGGAGCCGTTTCAAATTGATTTGAAATGGCCGCCTGCACTCCTTTTGAGGAGTCAAAATTAAGACATTTTATGTCTATAAAAGCCCGATAGGCTGAAAAAGAGAATTAACTTCTCTTTAAATTTTTAGAGAATTTTTAGCGAGTGAATCTCTTTCTTCTTCTTCTTCATTCCGATTTTCAGAACTCCATAGTTCTTTCATGGCTCCCAAAAAATGAGCAGGCAAAGAGGCAGCGACCGCTGCGACGGAGGGGCCTTCTCCTCCTCCGATCATCGAACGCTCCATTGCGGGTAGGGATTTTTTTCATATATTCAGAGATTTCATCTCTTTTCGAAGCCAATTTCTAGCTATTTCCTGATGAATCCAGAGTGATCCATCATGATTCAGTGATCTCAGGGAGTTTAACTCCCTTAATTTTCTTTGCCAAATTTTTAGGGGATTTAATTCCCCTTAATTTCTCAATTGGAAATTTAGAAACCGAATGGTTTCTTCTTTCAGCTTCTTTGCGAAGCTAACCCTTAGGGCGGTTCACATTCTGTCAAATGACAGGATGCGAAGCAGCCCTAGAAGCGTAGCTGGGAAAAGGACTTTAAAGTCCTTTGAACAGTTCTAGGCACAAGTGCCTTTCTAGCGAAGTTAGCCCTTGGGGCTTTTCCGCATTCTGTTTAGTGACAGAACGTGAAGCTAAGCTTTCAGAGCGAAGCTAACACTTAGAGATCTTCTGCACTCTGTCTTTGTGCAGGATGGCGGAGTTGAGCTTCAGGGCGAAGCTAATGCTAGGCTGGCTTCACTCGGAGAGCGAAGCTATGCCTTAGCAATTTTCTTTTTGCTATAACTTTCTTTTTTCTTCGGCTAATGAAATGATATAACTTCTTCTTATTTTTGCAGTGCACTATACTCTGGGTCCTTTGAACAGTCTTTTTGGAATAGCTAGGGGACTGGATGGCAATGTTAGCCTGCAATTCCAGGGGCAGGCCTCATTATTCAGCGAGCGGAGCGCTCCTGGCCGAGATGTCCTTATCTACGCCGGAGATCAACGTACTATAAGGAGCATCTTAACTACTGCTCCCCTCGAGGATTGTGACCGTAAAATCTATCGGAAGCCCGATTTCATGTTTGGAGACGCAACACCAGACACCGATCATCAGTTGCTGGCCGGAGAAGGACAGTGAATTTTCAATCTGAATGGTGAGAAGTATTATATCCCATCTAGCAAGCGTCATTTTCCTCTGTCTTTCTTCTAATGCATGACGAAGGTTCGAAAGATGACGTGGCAAGTGACTCAAACTACTGATTCCGTTCACGTGAGAAAATTGATAGCTCCATCTCCCGGTTATACAAGGGCGGGTGCTCCTCGCTGCATATTGGGTCTCCACCCTGGGAACGTTCTCCCAGACATCCCAGTGGGAGAAAATCCCATCGTGGCTCAAAATTTTGGAAACCAGTTCTTTAAAGCTCATGACAATTATCCAGCCACTGATTTCAGGACTCCTAGGTGGATTCATCTCCCCAAGGCCTGGTGGAGGGACTTGACTTTATATGTCTTGGCTCATTTTGAAGAGGATCTGGAGAGGCTAGGACTCTATGAAGCTGTCAGGGCAACCTGTTACGACATCTAGATGAGCGTAGCGAACTTCTACGCCATCTTCGAGTCTACTGTCTAGCTACAGGGACTTTCTTCACCCCTATAGGTGAATTGGGCATGGCTTTGCATGAAATGTGGGAAGTCTTTGTTCTGCCTTGGGATCTCTCCCTTATGAAGAATATTTCCCATGCGAGACGGAATTGGCACTTTTGGAGAAGCAGGAGCCTACTTTATTCGAGACTTGCCGGGATTGATATGCCATCTTTACATCTGCTCGAGTATGTATGGGAGCCATAAGGGAGCTTCGAGCAGTTCGAAGAGCTGGGAGAATTATTTGTTCCCTAACCTGAAAGATGCTTCTGAAGCGGCTCACTGCAGGGTTGCAGACGAGGATATTTTTTGGAGGATGCAAGAACATTCCCAGGGGGATATGATCTTGGAAGAAGATGATGGTATTTATAAAAAAGGTGACATTCTCAGGAGTTTCCATCATCAAGCTCGTCGACTGATGTCCCAGAAGGAACTTTTGGCCAGGTTTTTATCGGTTTGCTGAAGAGATGCATGGTTCCATCTTCCTCTGGCGACGTCATTCTTCCGACTGTCTTATTACTAGTTGTTTGTCTAGTCCATGGTTATTCCCTAGGACTTCTCCCGGCGATGGTGTGTTGTATTCAGCGGGGCCTTCGTGCATTGACGGAGGCTTTTTGTAGGCCACTATCAACAAAAAGGGGAAAAGGCACTATCTTGCCTTGTGATAGACCCAACCCCAAGATCGGTTTGCCATACACCTATTTAATGGCATGGTTTGCCCTTCACTGCCCTTCCATTATCCAAGCTGGTGAGGAGCCTCCAAAAGGTGTCCGAGTGGCGCTTCTCCGTCGGTTTGAGGGATATTCATGGTCATTGACTTATGTGGCCACGGTTCATAAGCTGTTGCGCTGGTATGACGTTTATAGCCTTTTCTGGTGCTTTCCCTACATTCGCGATGCAGGCTATGGTGAAGAATTCAAGGATGTAGGAGATGGGGAGACGTCGCTGAGCCGGGGGATCTTTGAATGGCTGGTTAGCATCCGGCCATCCCATCTGGTGTACAGGAGCGAGAATACCTGATACTTGGAGCCTTATGTCCTGAGTCAATTTTCTCGTCAGTTTGGATATGACCAACTATATATAGGTAACCCGAACACCAGTCTGGCCTTCATAGGGAGCCTCATTGACGGTGCTCGTGCCTGGTGGTTCTTTATCACTGGCTGTACTGAATCGCGGTTGTGCATGCCGCTGAGAACTCTGAACCTGCTGAAAACTTTGAGGTTCTGTCAGTGGTATAGAATTTCAAACTCCACGCCAACCGGGTTTTCTATTAACTCTTTTGGTGTGAAGTTGATCTCTCAGTGGCAGAAGCAAAAAGTCACCTAGAGAGGCGAGGGTAGAAGGGTCCGTGTGCTAGGCCTCGAGGAGTTTGTCGCTACTGCTGATAGTGAGGCTTCAGACGTAGAAAGTTTGCACTTTAAAGGAGACGCAGGTGCTGAGGCTCCACTAGGTGCTCCTGGTGGGGTAGGCACAGCCCCCATAGAAGATGTGGAGGTAAAAGAAGTGGAGGAAGAAGATCCCCATGTCCACTTCAAACGAAAGCGGCAGGGTGGATCTCGCAGGAAGAGGGTAGTGAATAAGCCTCGTCGCTACACTCCCACCATTATTGCAGAGGGTGAATCAGCTGCAGTGCCTCCTCCTCCCGCTCCGTTAGTTATTAGGCTATCGGCTCAGAAGCAGACTATTTATAAAGTTGTTCCCGATCTGGGTAAGATCAGTTTCATTCTTGCGACATGTACTTATATATTTCATACAGCTCATTTGTTTATCCTATGATTTAGGAACTGAGACTGCAAGAGAACAGGGGGATTCTTATGATCCTCTGTTCACTTATAAAGAAGATGACGAGGCTAGCTACTTCGTCATCTCAGAGGATTCCAGAGGTGACGCGGCCGACGTCGGTCCTTCAGGTGTTGGGACCTCGAAAGGGAGTCTTGTGGCTTCAAGCTCTTTGGGATGGACCAGATAGGCTTCAGCGAGTGAAGGTGAGTCGGCCGTCCCTCCTGCATCTGCCAAAAAGTTTCCTATGGGACCTGAGGGGGTTGATACTACCGTCAAGGAAGTTCGGGGAGAGACTGTGGCTGAGGCAGTTGAGGCAGTATCGCTTCTTGGTAATATTTTGATCTTTACAATTTTCTTCCATTATTTGTCATGCCTTGCTCAATAAAGTCTTACCACAGGTTTTCCACCTTTGGGTGCATCGACTTTAAGAGAGCCAGCTAATCTTCCTGAGGGGACCAGGGGTGAAGTAAGTACTTCGACTGCAACGGATGCTGCCGAGTTGGATGCCTTGTATCACGACCTACCCTCTTATCAGTCTGAACCGGCTAGTGAAACTAAAAAGGCTGAGGGGACAGTGCTTACGGAACCAATCTCACTTCCAAGTATATCTGTAAGTGAGATGCCAGTGGTTTCGTTAACGCAGCCTATCGGAAGGTGAGATGCCAGTGCTACGTCCTGACCCTGGTTATTGAGCCAGCTCTTCCTGAAATAGTCTCCAGCTCTACTTCCATTGTGGCTAATGTACTGGTTTCAATGAGGACTCCTCCGAGATCACCGCGATCCCTCATATTTCTTCAGCCAGCGCTCCTGTCATCTCCTCTACGGTTATGTCAGTGAAACACGTGGAAGCTTTGCCTTTAGGGGCCACTCGTTCACCGTGAGTAGTTGAAACCGAGAAAGAATTTGTGGCTGAGTTAGTTGACAGTTTTTATAAGGGCTTGAAGCGATCTATTGCTTTGGGCTTGAAGCCCTCGACTACCTTATTCTCTGCTTTGAAGGTGGTCCTCTCTCGAAGTATTGACAACATTCGAGACTTTGGAGGAGATGACCAAGCTGCCACATTTGAGCTTCTGATGGAGAGGCTTGAGAGGGATGTAGACGAATGGCGTCGTCTCAGAAATTCAGATTTGGACTCCTCAGTTAATGAATAGCTTGAACACCTTACTGCTCAGATGCGTGAAGCTCATCTTGCGGCACAGGAAGCAGCTAAGGCAATATCTTCAGATTTAAAATCTTTAAAGACAAGGAAAGTAGAAATTGGAGATGCTATAGATGCTTCTAATAGTGCTCTTCTCGACGCTGAGGATAAGATTGAAAAGGCCAAGAAAATGATCAAGAAAGTAAATCTTCTTCTGTCCAAGACTAAACCGGTGCGTCTTAAGGAGATCGCTCGGTTAGAGCAGCTTAAGACTCAAAATGACGAAGTCCTGCCACAGGAGCTAGTACAGAGAGCAACTTTGGCTGAAATTGAGGCTCGTTTGTCCCAGACAGCGAGCTTTAATGAGGCCGAGTTGAGGTCGCAGGCATTCATTAGAGCTGGCGAGGAGAGGAAGAATAGGCTGGCCATCTTTGAAGAACGGATCAAGTCTTACGAAGTACCCTCGTAGTTTATAATCTATGTACCAATGTATCTCTCTTTTAGAATCAATAAAAAGTAATTTTATTTGACTCCTCTGTTGTATTTTCAACTTGTTTTATTTTCTGAATTTGCAATTCTTACTTTCAAGTTGTATATAATGGTATAACTAATCTAATCAGAGGTGATAAACTGATAGGATTAGTTACAAATTTGAGAAATGGTTAGACTCAAATCATATTGATATGAGGATGGAAGAAATAAGCTTGACGATCTTTGTTGGCCCAAAGGCCTTCCATCCTAGTTTTGATGATGATTAACTCATGTAGTTATGTTTACTAATAATCTTGTGTTGTTTAAGTTTCAGATCATTAACCAAGATATTAGTTGGTGATTAGCTTCAACAAGGAGTTTCATGGTGATTCCAGGGCCAAAGCAGCTTCAAGATCATACCTTGCCTAGCTCATGGATCACGGAGTTTGGACCAAGTCGCCTTGAAGATGAAGATCGTCAAGAAGACTTAGGTATCATAGAGTTTAGTGTGTTTTAGATCCATTTGTAAAGCTTAGTATAGTTGATATGCTCAAGTGCACAATACACACATGATTTATGTTTTGGATTTGGTTTTCATGAATAGTTTGATCAAAATAAGTTTACATGATTTATATGTATAGTAGATGGTTTCTATTTATACATGCATGCTTAAACTTCTTAAACAAACTTATTTTGACTATCCTATTCATGTTTTGGAAAAATCAAGTTTGATAAAAATACAAGTTTTGTTTTTGATAAAATTTGCAAGACTCAAAAATGAATTGATATGATTGATATATGTCTTGAAATTTTTATCACAAGTTTGTGTTTTAATATAAATGTTAAAACAAGTTTTGTGAATTTTTAGAAGACTTAAAAGATTTTTAAAAATATTTTTAAACTATTTTTCTGACCCAGATTTCTGTTCCAGGCTTCAACCAGTCGACTAAGTCAACTGACCAAGTCGACTAGGATGAAGTCGGTCGACCGGGCCGGTCGACCGACGTGCACAGATCTGTGCACGTTTGGTACCTCTGGGACGGTCGAACCCGGACGGTCGACTGGGACTGAGAGCAGTGCTCTCTGTTTGTTTGGGTCGACCGTGCCGATCGACCGTGGTTGCCCAACGATCACAATTCTGACCGTTGGCGGTCGACCGGGCCGGTCGACCGTCAGCCTGTCAGGCTGCCACATCAGCCTAACGGCTAGTTTTCTGATGGAGGTATAAATACCCCATCTCTTGGGCTGTTTTGACAAGACTTTTGACAAGAAAAATTTCAGAGTTTGTTTAGTGTTTAAACAAGTTTTCAAAAGAGTTTTTGAGCCAAAAAGATTCCATCTTTATTGTTTTGGGTTTTTGAAAAATCAAAGAAAATAGGAATTTGGGATATTTGTATTGGTTTTCATTCTCTATCTTTTACAAGAGTTTTCCCAAGTATTTTCTTTGTTGCTTGTTTCCAAAACACCTAGTTTCCACACTTGAGCTATCATACTATCCTAATCTATTAGGATCCTTGTTTTGTGAAAAAGAGAGAAAAAGAGAAGTGTTTGAGGTTAAGCCTCCAAGATTGTAAACCCTCCTTACTTTTGTTGTATCCCTCTTTGGTAGAGGTTGATCGGAGTGGTATTGAGTTTGGATCCCTCTTCGGTAGAGGTGATTGTGTTTGAGTTGTATTGGCTACGGGCCTTATCCCTCTTCGGTAGAGGTGGATTGTGGTTGTATTGCCTCGGTGGCATTGAGAGAGGAGTTCGGTACTCCTATAGTGGATTGGAAATCCTACACGGTGGTGTAGGCGGGGATGTAGAGCTAGGGGCTCGAACCTCGAAACATATCATTGTGTTTGCGTTTGATCCACTTGACTCTCTAACTCTCTCTCTTATTTATTTGTGCAAAGTATCATATTTCATTCACATCATACATATCATATTTGCTTGTGTATTGCCTTGCATCTTTCATATTGCTCATCCTTATATGCTTAGCTTGCTTGTGTGTGTGCCTCACTTATACTTAACCACAAGAGCTTCACATAGCACCTCAACCCATTCAAGGGAAATCAAGAGGAGTTAGTCCAGAGCCCTTCACATTGAATTCGGCTACACTTGTGTGTTGTATTAAGTGTGTTGCAATAATTTGCATTAGCTTTCGCATTTAGCGCATTTAGTTCTTAGATTAGCACTTACACCTATTCACCCCCCCTCTAGGTGTTTTTTTAATTGGTATCAGAGCTAGTGCTCCTGATACTTAGGCTTAACATCCTAGGAGTGAGATCCATTTTCTTGCTAATCTATTGTTTGCACTTGCTTGTTTGCACACATATAGTTTGGACCCATGGCCTTCATGACCCCTCCTATGTTTGACATTTCTAGACTTGAGATTTGGAAGGTTATGATGAGTAGCTATTTGAAGACCCTAGGTTTGCATGTCTTTTTTGCGGCCACCAAGAAATGCTATCTTGGAGATCGCAAGCATATAGGGGCCAATGCATTAGCCCTTGAGGCTATTAGAAACACATTATCTAAAGATTATCTTTTACGTGTTTCTAACATTGATTCCGCTTTTGTAGTGTGGAACAAGTTGACGACAACCACCACCTCCAAGCTTCAAGAACAAATTCTACCAGAGGAGTCTAGTGGAGAATCCGAGTCTCAATGCTTAATGATCCAAGGGAATGACTCCCTTGAGGTACATTCGGAACCCAACTCAGATAATGATGATTGTGCTAGTTCTTCAAATGACTATGTAGATCCCCATGCTTTAAATGAAGAACTATCAATTGTTTGTGAAAAATTAATAGAAAAATATAATTTGTTGAAAAAGAAGACTTTTGCATTAACTAAAGAAAATAAAAAATTGTCTTCTAAACTTGATTGTGTTTTGCAAGAGAAGGTTGAGGTCTATAATGAAAGGGATTCATTAAGATCTCAATTAGATCTTGCACTTAAAGAAAATGAATTTTTAAAATCTAAAAATGATTGTGAAAACCTTTTGAAGAAAAATGAAAATTTGTCTTCAAAAGTTAATTTTGTTTTAAAAGAGAATGTTGATTTGAAAAACAAAATTATTTCTATTTCAAATGAGTTGAATGTTTGTTTAGATAAAAATATTGTTTTACAAAATAAAATTGATGCACATGTTTGCCATGCTAGGGTAGCTTCATCTAGATCACCCCTTGCATGCACTTCTTCTTCTAAGATTAATGATGATATTTGTTTGTTGAAGAAGAAAGTAGATTGTTGGGCTCCACTATGAGCCAATGTGCCATGAACCACTCACGTTTGGAAACCTTGGTTCGAAAGAAACAAGTTCCATCCTTTATGCATGCACACCCCCACGGCATGCACATGCTCCTCACGGACACCATCATAAGTATGCTCATGTGTACACTTGTACACATTGTGGACGTAAGGGCCACCTTGTTAAATTTTGCTATGATAGAATACATGTTGAGAATTAGCAAATAAGTTTGTTTGGGTTAGAGAAGGTACTAACCCTCATGGACCCAAAAGAGTATGGGTACCAAAGACCACCCCTAAAGTTTTTAATGTAGGTGTGGGCTCTCACATGACGTGAGAGTGATGACACCTTGGAGTGGATGCGTTCCGTACTTAAAGGAAATCAATTAGATGCATCACTTTCAAGGGAAGATTTGGTGGAGAGGACCACCATGTTTTGGAGACAAGGAGAGTTGCTTCTTCGGTTTTGGTAACAATCCTTTACTCCCATTTATTGTTTACATGCTTTCTATTTCATTGTTTATAGCATGTTTTTGATGTCTATAGATTAGTATGTAAATATCATGTTTATTAGATCCTTGACATACATGTATAGTATTTGAGACACACATGCTTATATGAACCCATACTTAGTGTTCTCACTTTTGTTTAAGCTATAATGTACATCATGAATCTAATACATGTGAATTTACATAGTAATCATGTTTTAGTTTTATCATGATGATTTTTATATTGTGTTTTGATGCTTCATGTTAAGATTACTTGTTTAGATGTTAGTTTTCATTAAGACTAGGACTTATACTTGTACATATAGTGGGCCACAAATAAATCTATATATGTTGGGCTTGATTGCTTATTTGAACCCATTAGATGTGCTAGTATAGTCTAGTTTTGATGATTCATACATTTCAAACTTGTATTCTATTTTTAGATTTGTTTTATGAGTTTTCACTTCATGTATATGTTTGTATTGCCAAACTTTAAGATATACATGTATACCCCTTGAGTCATTTGCCTTTCATGCAAATCTATATATATGGACTCAATTGTGTTTAGGGATATGTATGTATACTTATTGTGTTGACAATTCATACATATACCATGAAATGAAATTTGTTTTGATGAAGATTTAGTTTTTTCTTGATTTTGTGTTTAATTGTTTAACTTCATGTATATGTCTATTTTGTCCAAACTATTAGATATACATGATTATCCTTTTGAGCCACGTGCCTTCATGCATATACATTTGTGGACTCTTTATGTTTTGAATATGTATGTATACTTTAGTTTGTATTAGACATACATATGCCTTGAAGATTAAATAGTTTAGATGATTTTTATGTTTTCATGTTTTCATGTTTAAGGAATAATTGAGCTTAATGAAAAATTTTCATGATTATGATATTCACACTTTATTAGTACACTCACATTTATTGCTTGCTCATGTTTTGTTTTCATGAGTCATATTTATGCTTTATTGGCTTAGAGTGTTGAATTTCATGTGGATTTCTTATTTCATGAAAAATAATTTTTTGCTTATTCCTTACTTGAAGGATTTCGTACTAGTTTAAAAGATTTTCCATTTAACTAGTTACGGTATTCTTCATTTTGGTAGAGTTTTTCAAACCAAGCTTATTTTCAAATCTATTTTTGAAAACCCCTACCCTTTACGGGAGGTTGGATGGGAGTCCATGCCTTATATGTTTATATTGAAAATCATTTTAAACTTGTGCATGAGATGGGTGGATTAGTTATATGAGTTATACTATGTTTTTATTGTTATGTCAATTGGTATCATTGAACTCTTTCAATTGGTATCAATTTGATCTTTTTGTATACTCATATGTTTATTGTGTATGTATATTTTCAATTGGTATCATCTATTGGTGATTGGTACTCATTCTATTTCATACACATGTACTTGTTTTATTTGTGCTTAAGATATAAATTTTTCACACAAATTTTGTTTATGCTAGAGCTTGAGCTTCAACTTTATTTCAATTGATTTAGTTTTCAATTGGTATCTTTTTTCAAGCCTACGCATAGCTTTTGTTGGTATTTCATAAAGGGGGAGAAAATTCGATTTTCATATTTCAATTGTATTTAGTTTTCCACTCCCTTACTTTATGATAGAAAATAGTCATTTCAATTGTTTATATGACTTAAAAAGAAAAAAAATACTATCTTTTGATATCAAGATGTGTTGTGTTTTAAATTGGTATCTAAAAATTTTGTTTAAAAAAAAAAATTCAAAAGTTTTGATTTGTATTGACTATATGCAAGGAGAGCTTAACATCTCTTCCACATATAGATTCATGTTGAGTGTATCTTATATTGAGGAGCTTAACATCTCTTCTTTATGTGGTACACGTGTGTAGGGGGAGCTTCACATCTCCTCTTATGCATTACATAATGTGTGTTATGTGAATTAGGGCTTAACATCCCTCTTTCATGTAATGCATATGTGTAGGGAAGCTAACTTAGCGCCTTCCTCTTCATGAATGTATATAGCATATAACATTTATTGATCTTTGTTTACTTTTCTATTGGTATCAAGATGCTTCATTGACATATGTTTCTATTGATATCATGTTGATTATAGTCACCCCTTATTGACTTTGTTTTTTGTTTTAGACAAAAAGGGGGAGAACATTATTTTTATTGTTTTGATTGACAAAAAGGGGGAGAAAGATTTTTGTCCCTCATTTATTGTTTTGATTGTTTACCCCTTTGTTGATGATTGACAAAAAGGGGAGAATAATTTGTGGTTTATATATGCATACTTATATTTTTGTATATATTAAGTTTTATTAGTATCTAGAGCATCTAGTGTTTTTGTTAATGTTTTATTAATTTAATTGGTATCTAGAGCTTCTAGAATATGTTTATGTGTTTCATGCATGTTGATGCATACATGTTTATGTACATTCATTGCATATCTTTTGTTTATTTGTTTATGCATGAGTTAAGGGGGAGCTTCTTTGAAGCTTAACTTTAATCCATGCATATATAACTCCATGAGTTTTGTCATCATCAAAAAGGGGAGATTGTTGGCCCAAAGGCCTTCCACCCTAGTTTTGATGACGATTAACTCATGTAGTTATGTTTACTAATAATCTTGTGTTGTTTAAGTTTCAGATCATTAACCAAGATATTAGTTGGTGATTAGCTTCAACAAGGAGTTTCATGGTGATTCCAGGGCCAAAGCAGCTTCAAGATCATACCTTGCCTAGCTCATGGATCACGGAGTTTGGACCAAGTCGCCTTGAAGATGAAGATCGTCAAGAAGACTTAGGTATTATAGAGTTTAGTGTGTTTTAGATCCATTTGTAAAGCTTAGTATAGTTGATATGCTCAAGTGCACAATACACACATGATTTATGTTTTGGATTTGGTTTTCATGAATAGTTTGATCAAAATAAGTTTCATGATTTATATGTATAGTAGATGGTTTCTATTTATACATGCATGCTTAAACTTCTTAAACAAACTTATTTTGACTATCCTATTCATGTTTTG
Source organism: Agave tequilana (assembly GCA_038442645.1). Taxonomy (NCBI): domain Eukaryota; kingdom Viridiplantae; phylum Streptophyta; class Magnoliopsida; order Asparagales; family Asparagaceae; genus Agave; species Agave tequilana. The sequence continues at coordinate 36,146 of JAVJIF010028336.1, read as the reverse complement.
GAAAAATCAAGTTTGATAAAAATACAAGTTTTATTTTTGATAAAATTTGCAAGACTCAAAAATGAATTGATATGATTGATATATGTCTTGAAATTTTTATCACAAGTTTGTGTTTTAATATAAAATGTTAAAATAAGTTTTGTGAATTTTTAGAAGACTTAAAAGATTTTTAAAAATATTTTTAAACTGTTTTTCTGACCCAGATTTCTGTTCCAGGCTTCAACCAGTCGACTAAGTCAACTGACCAAGTCGACTAGGATGAAGTTGGTCGACCGGGCCGGTCGACCGACGTGCACAGATCTATGCACGTTTGGCACCTCTGGGACGGTCGACCTGGACGGTCGACCGGGACTGAGAGCAGTGCTCTCTGTTTGTTTGGGTCGACCGTGGTTGCCCAACGGTCACAATTCTGACCGTTGGCGGTCGACCGGGCCGGTCGACCGTCAGCCTGTCAGGCTGCCACATCAGCCTAACGGCTAGTTTTCTGATGGAGGTATAAATACCCCATCTCTTGGGCTGTTTTGACAAGACTTTTGACAAGAAAAATTTCAGAGTTTGTTTAGTGTTTAAACAAGTTTTCAAAAGAGTTTTTGAGCCAAAAAGATTCCATCTTTATTGTTTTGGGTTTTTGAAAAATCAAAGAAATAGAAATTTGGGATATTTGTATTGGTTTTCATTCTCTATCTTTTACAAGAGTTTTCCCAAGTATTTTCTTTGTTGCTTTTTCTAAAAACACCTAGTTTCCACACTTGAGCATCATACTATCCTAATCTATTAGGATCCTTGTTTTGTGAAAAAGAGAGAAAAAGAGAAGTGTTTGAGGTTAAGCCTCCAAGATTGTAAACCCTCCTTGCTTTCGTTGTATCCCTCTTTGGTAGAGGTTGATCGGAGTGGTATTGAGTTTGGATCCCTCTTCGGTAGAGGTGATTGTGTTTGAGTTGTATTAGCTACGGGCCTTATTCCTCTTCGGTAGAGGTGGATTGTGGTTGTATTGCCTCGGTGGTATTGAGAGAGGAGTTCGGTACTCCTATAGTGGATTGGAAATCCTACACGGTGGTGTAGGCGGGGATGTAGAGCTAGGGGCTCGAACCTCGAAACATATCATTGTGTTTGCGTTTGATCCACTTGACTCTCTAACTCTCTCTCTTATTTATTTGTGCAAAACATCATATTTCATTCACATCATACTATCATATTTGCTTGTGTATTGCCTTGCATCTTTCATATTGCTCATCCTTATATGCTTGGCTTGCTTGTGTGTGTGCCTCACTTATACTTAACCACAAGAGCTTCACATAGCACCTCAACCCATTCAAGGGGAATCAAAAGGAGTTAGTCCAGAGCCCTTCACGGGGAATTCGGCTACACTTGTGTGTTGTATTAAGTGTGTTGCAATAATTTGCATTAGCTTCCGCATTTAGCGCATTTAGTTCTTAGATTAGCACTTACACCTATTCACCCCCCCCTCTAGGTATTTTTTCAATCTTTACTGTTCAGAGGTAAATATTATCATAACAGATTAAAGATCGTCGGATGACCTGGACATGATGATTAGGAGTCACCAGACACGAAGTCTTGTCATTCAGAGGTGATGAACTGGACATAATGACAAAGAAAAATGAGATTGGATATTCATCGGTTCAGAGGTGACAAACTGGACATAACCAATTAGAAATTACCAAACTTGGGGTGTTTACTGTTCAAAGGTGACGAACTGGACATAACAGTAAGCAAAAAGGGAGACTTGGTTATCTGTCGGTTCAGAGGTGACAAACTAGATATAACCGATTGAGAAGCCACCAAGCTTGAAATTTTGTCATTCAGAGGTGATAATCTGGACATGATGACAAAATGAAGGTCAATATGATTTTAGGGACCCGTCTATTTAGAGGTGATATACTGGACATGATAGCTTAAGGCACACCAAACTCCGAATCCGCTGCCAGAGATAGTCGCATTAACTAGCAGCTAGCCCACTAGGGACTGCAAAGGTGAATTGGATCTGGGTACCCGTTAGTTCAGACGTAATATAGACATGACCAACTAAGAGACATCAGGCTCCTAATTCGCTGTTCAAAGGTAATTGTATTAACATGACAGCAAGAACTCCTGACCTTGATAGAGGGAAGGAGGACAAAGTTATGGACTTATCTGCTCAGAGGTGATGAACTGGACATGACAGTTGAAGTACCATAAGAATGGAGATTTAGGTATCCGTCAGTTCAGAGGTAATATGGACATAACCGATTAGGAATTGTTAGACTCAAAGCCCTGTCATTCAGAGTTGGTGAACTGGACATAACAGCTAAGGAATAGTCCCTACTGGACTGAAAGATGAGACTTGGTTATCTGTCGGTTCAGAGGTAATATGGACATAACCGATTGAGAAACTACCAAGCTCAGGATTTCTACCATTCAGAGGTGACAAGCTAGACATAACGGTAAAAGAAATAATCCCATCAGGGGGAAATAGGATCTAACCATAAACTCCATGGGGAAATTGATATCTCCTTCGGATGTTATTTGGAAGAAATTATCAGAGGTATATTGTTAACATGACAACCAAGAGAGACCATTAGGGACCGAGTGAGAAATAATAGACTTTGAAGAGAATCTACTAGAAACTTGCCGGGGAGCTAAGAAATATAAATCTCATGAAAAATTATATGTCAGAGAACTCTGTAGGAATTTGTAAAGCAACTTATCAGATGTGTGATGTTAACTTGACAAGGATTCATTTACTGTTAGATGTGTTTGAACATAACAGTAATTTGAGTGGACCTGTCATTCTATTGAAGAGAATGACAAGCTGAGTTTATTCACTGGGAAAATTGACCAAATTCGCAGGGATGTTGGTTTTATCCACCGGGGAGTAGGCTAGAGTCTTACTATCCGAGGTTTAATGTTAACATGATAGGTTAGACTCGTCATTTCGCAAGGGATATGAATACCTTTCTATATGGTCTTACCATTCCACGGATGGGAATTGGTAAGTGATTTTGGAGAGGAATCAAATGGGAACAGGTCCCTTAGGGTTTTTAGCAAACCCTCAGCTGTCAACAGATTTGATATACCTTTACCAACTACCATTTGAGTCAGGCTACCCTTGCTATTCCCCGCAGCATGATGAGTTGTCAAGGACTTATGTTGGACTTAAAAGCCAACATTTCCCTCTATCCTTAGCCATTAGAAGCGTTGGATTATTTTGTTACTTGGAGTAACGCGATGCTTTCCCTGGGTTTTCACTCTTTAGGTAAGTTGGGGATTAAAGCAATGGACATGAATTCCATGAGATCTTAATTTGAAAATTATCATTCGTCGTGGACTCTCTGTCAATCCTTATCTTGTTTTCATATTGGAAAGATTCTGCAGAAGGATGAGTCACAAACCTTCTTCAATGAGTTCGACTTGACAAGTCTGTTGGCCCAAAGGCCTATCACTCTAGTTTTAATGATGATCAACTCATATAGTTATGCTACTAATGATCTTGTGTTTAATTAGTTTCAGATTTGTTGATCAAGATCTTAGTAGGCGCATAGCTTCAACAAAGGATTTAAAGCCGAGTTTTGGAGCTTACACGGTTTGATTCAAGAGCTTGTGCATCAAGACCACATCAAGTACTCAAGAGGAGTCTAGCTCTATGGATCATGTTTGGACCAAGTCAAGAAGATGAGAAGACTTCAAGTGAAGACTTCAAGAAGATGAAGGCTTGTGTCTAGGTTTGTTTAAGATTTTATTTTTAGTTAAAATGTAAAGGATAGAATAGTTGGTGGATTGCTCAAGTACATATATACACACACACTCTTGATATAGTTAGGTTTTTCATAAAAGAATTTTCAGTTTAGAAAAGACTTTTTATTTTGGAAAAATACGGTTTTGGTTAAAGAGTATATAATCGTTTTTAGAGCTTAATGTCAAAAACATAGATATTTCATCATGTTTGTGTAGTGGATCATATCCATACACACTATGCTTCAAATGAGTTTAGAATATCTTGTTTTTGTATTTGGAGAAGTTTTGAAAAAATCAAGTTTGGAAAATACCATTTTTGTTTTAAGCCAAAATTTCCAAGTTACAAAAATAGTCCAAATTATTTGTAACATGCCTTGATTCTATGCAAGCATGTTTGTTTATCAAAGAATATTGGTAAAACTATTTTTGTAGATTTTTCATGATTTTATGGGATTTTATTTGAGCCAAAAGGACCAAGTTTTTCTTTCTCTAAAATCCCTGACCTGGCTTCAGCCGGTCGACCGGGCCGGTCGACCGCGCGACGTGCACAGACGTGCACGAGTCTGGCTAGAGGACCGGTCGACCGTCCAGAGAGGTCTGCTCTCTGGAAAGCCTCGGTCGACCGCGACGATCGACTGGCAGAGAGTCTGCTCTCTGTTCCAGAGGCTCGGTCAACCGGGCCGGTCGACCGAAGCCCCAACGGTCGGATTTCTGACCGTTGGCGGTCGACCGAGCGGTCGACCGACAGCTCTGTCAGACCCCAACGGCTAGTTTTTCTAGCTCTATAAAAAGGGGCTTTTGGGGGCTGTTTTCTCTAAGATTTCAGGAGAGTTTTTGGGCCAATTTTTCCTACCCTTACAAGAGGTTTTTCTCCACAAAATTGAGAGAAAATATTTCCAATCAAAAGGAAAGTTTTATCAAGTGTGTAAAAGTAATTTCTTTGAGTTTTCCTCCACCATTTTCATCCTAGTTTTCTCACACAAACACTTGAGCTATCCATTGCTATATCTACCCTATAGGATAATTTGTTGTGAGAGGATTTTAGGTGATCAAGAGTTGTGATCACCAAAGTTCATCTTTTTCCTTTGAGGAGGCGGACAAGTGTGTTCGCGGTGTTTTGAGTTCGGGTGCGAACTTGTTGTTTGAGGTGCGGCCTCGGCGAGCTTGTGGGCTTGCGGTGTGTACGGACTAGAGAGTCCGAGGGTTTGTAGGTGTTGCGGCACCGAGTGATCTGGGGGATCGATTATAGTGGAAATCCTTCGTGTGTCGAAGGCGGGGATGTAGAGCGAGGGTGCTCGAACCTCGAAACAAATCCCTTGTGTTTGCGATTGCTCACTCTCTCTCTATCTCCTTGTTTTTATCTTGCATGCTTCTTTTGTGTTTATCTTTACATGCTTGATATTCTTATTATGCTAAATTGATATATGCTTAGGGATTGTTTGCTAACACTAGTTTTCAACCAAGAGAGCCAACGCGGCACCTCAACTCTTATTTAGAGGAATCTTGAGGAGTTTGTCCAGAGCCCTTCACGGGGAATTCGGCAACACTCTTGTGTTAAACTTGGTGTTTAGCTTAAGAAGTTTAGTTTAGGTCATATAAGTTTTTAATTCCGCATTTAGTGACCATTAGATTAGCCATCACCTATTCACCCCCCCCCCCCCTCTAGGTGATTTTACAAAGTCATCAACTAAACTCCTTTGATCTTTCATTCGATCGGTTACCATGTTTTTGATATGAACATGAAAACAGTGGAAAGGTTCTGCAAGAGAATGCGTCACGAATCTTCTTTTGTCGTTGAGTCAGCCTCAATCGATCGAACAAGGGCAGGGAGGTATGCCAGCGTTATTCATAGAAACGTTAGGCTAAATAAACCATCTGCCTACAACTGTTGCTTAGACATTCTTGACTTCAAAATATGACCTATTCTTCTAAGTTGGAGATAGGAACAAGTTTATATACTAGAGAAGGGCGACAAGGCTAAAACAACTTGATCCCTTGTTTTCTTCTTCAATGTCAAAGGCATTTGATCGACTCGATACTGGCCGACAGTGAATTCGTAACCTTGACTCTTCTTGATAGAAATGGTGTTCGATCGGCTCGACACTAGTTTATGGTTGTAGATCTCGTTAGAGAAAGAGATGAGCGCTCTTTCACATATCTTGGATCTGAAGGTCTTGATCAGAGGTGTAATGTTAACTTGATCATGAGGACTTATCAAGGATAATACTTTTTTAGGAACTTGTCGTTGATTGGCATCATGAGTAAGTCTCCGTCTGAAGTCATAAGGTGATATGCTTCATTTGAATAGACTGTTTCTATCACAAACGGTCCTTCCCATTTGGGCTGAAATTTGCCTTTGGTTTTATGCGTCATGATCATCAGTCGTCTGACGGCTAAAACCAAATCTCCTTTCTGAAAAATCCTTTGCTTAACCTCTTTCTTGAAGGCCTTCAAGATTCGCGCTTGATACAACTCAATGTGTTGTTGAGCTTGTAGCCGCTTCTCATCTAAGGCTTCGAGCTCTTGGAGACGCAAGTGATCATTGTCCTCCTTTGTCATTCTAGTCATTAAAGCGACTCTTAATGACGGCATCTGGATTTCTAGCAGTATGACCGCTTCGCACCCGTATACCAGGGAAAAAGGTGTATTGCCTGTCGGGGTCCGAACTGTGATTCGGTAGGTCCAAAGACATTCACTAAGCTTCTCATTCCAATCTCGCTTATTTGATGAAACGAATTTTTTGAGTAGCTTGATAATTATCTTGTTGAATGCTTTCGCCAAGCCATTAGCGGCAGGGTTATAAGCAGTTGATGCCTTATTCTGAATCTGGTACTTGTCACAAAACTGATAGAATCCCTGGCTCATGAATTGGGGACCGTTATCATAGATGATCCTCCTAGGGACACTAAATCGATGGATGATATGGTGTTTGATAAAATTAACCACATTAGAGTTTTAACTTCCACAAGCAGTATGGCCTCTGCCCACTTTGAAAAATAATCGGTTATTGTCAAGATAAATCGGTGACCTTTTGTTAAAGAGGGGCTGATCGGCCCTATTACATCGACTCCCCATGCTTCAAATGGCCGCGAAGCAACGGTTGGATGAAGCAACTCTGGAGGCTGACGTATGAAGTCCGCATAGATTTGGCAGGCTTTACACCTTCATGCATATTAGACGGCATCGGTTATCATGGTCGGCCAATAATATCCAAGCCTGTATAATCGATCCTTGAGTTTTAGACCTGGCTGATGAGCTCCGCATATGTCATCGTGCGCTTCTTTAAGCACTCCTTGTGCCTTTGAATTAGAAAGTCAACGGAGGAGGATACCATCATATGAGCGACGGTAGAGTGTCTTTACTATTAGATCATAGTAAAAATGAAGAGACCTTCATTTGATAGATGCCGCTTCTTTAGGGTCATCCGGCAATATATCATGCAAAACATAGTCAATGAGGGGCAATCTCTCGGTTCAAAATCTGTCAAGATGCTATGGACTTCCTTGATTTTCAACACATGTTTAAGACAAACAAGGTGTTGAGTAGCCACTGTAAGGTGATATGTTGTGTCGATTAGTAAGGCTAACGTAGCGGCTAGTGCCGCTAGAGCGTTGGCCTTAGTATTCTGAGATCAGGACACATGATTGATATAAAAGCCATCAAATGAGCTAGCCAGTTTGGTGACTGCATGCTAATAAGGTACCAAATCTCCGTGACGGATCTCATATTCTCCTTTAACCTGATTAATGATCAGTTTTGAATCACCATAGGCTTTAAGGTAGTGTCCCCCCATTTTATGAGCAGCTGAAGGCTAATGAGTAGAGCATTGTATTCTGCAACATTGTTGGAACATGGTTCCGTCAATGAAAATGCCCTAGGAAGAACATGGTTTTGTGGTGAGATAAATAAAACCCCCACATCAGCAATGATCTTGCCTTTAGGGCCTATTCGTGATGCTCCATCGAACAACATCTACCATACTTCATCCTCTAAAATTATATTAGATTCGAAAGCCTCATCTGGAATATCTTCATGAAGTTTTGAGCTTTTCAGAACTGGATGAGCAGCCAAGAAATTTGCAAGCGCCTGGCCTTTAACCGCCTTCTGAGGAACAAAGAGCATGTCGTACTGAGACAGAAGGAGGGCCCACTTAGCTAATCTAAAATTCAGTGATCCTGGTTTCGTCATGAGAAGACGCAAAGGATTCACTCTGGAAATGACATGTATGGTTTGGCCAATCAAATAATGTTGTGTCTTCTGAATAGCAAAGACAAGAGCTAAGCATTCTTTCTCAAAAGGGTTATAGCGAGATTCCGCCCCTATCAGAGTCCTGCTCAGATAATAAATAGCTTGTTCATAACCATTATCATCTTTTTGAGCAAGCAGAGCACCGAGGGAATGGTCCATAGCTTTCACATAAAGCAGGAAAGATTTTCCTGATGTGGGAGCCACTAAGACCGGAGGTTTAGTGAGGTATCTTTTGATATCCTCATAAGCTTCTTGACAGGCTTGATGCCATACAAAAGAGACACCTTTTTTTATGAGTCGGGTGAACGATTGACAGTGGCCTGAGAGATTTGCGATGAATCTTCTGATATAAGCCAGTCTACCTTGCAGGCCCCTAAGTTCTTTGAGATTCTTAGGTGGATGCATGCCCTGAATGGCTTTGACTTTGTCTGGGTCAAGATGAATTCCCCTTGATGTAACAATGAATCCTAAGAATTTGTCACTCGATACCCCCAAGAAGGATTTCGTCAGATTCATCTTCAGTCGATGAGCTCGCATTATGTCGAACATCGTTCTCATATCACGAAGATGGTCATTTTTATCGCGACTTTTGATAGCAATGTCATCGACATAACATTCTACCGTCTTTCGGAGATGGTCACGGAAAATTATACTCATCACTCGCTGATAAGTTGCTCCCGCGTTCTTTATTCGAAAGGCATTACGGTATAGCAATACATCCCCAACGGTGTCTGGAATGACGTATGCTTCTCATCCCCTGGGTACATCTTAATTTGATTATACCCTGAGAAGTCGTCCATGAAAGACATTCTTTCGAATCCGCAGGTATTGTCAATCATGACATCGATGATGGGCAATGGGAATTCGTCTTTGGGATAGGCTGTATTGAGATCGTGGTAATCAATACAGATTAGTATTTTTTCATTCTTCTTGAGAACAGGAATGATATTAGCAACCTAATATGGATGTTGTTCCTCTCGTATGAAGCCACATGTAATGATTTTATGAAATTCGGCTTCAATAGCTTCCATAATGTTTGGACGAAATCGGTGTTATTGTTGCTTAACTGGCTTGGTGTCGACTTGATGTTCAGACGATGTATGGCTACCTGTGGATCAAGTCTGGGCATATCCTCGTAGTTCCATGCGAAGACATCGATATACTCTCTTACGAGTACTATCAATTCTTTTTTTTTCGTAAGTGATAAGCTTTCACTTATAAAGATGGGTTTAGGGTGATCTTGACTATCCCGGTTAACCTGGATCACCTTGTCTTCAGTAGGTGGTTCGTGTTGTTCGAATTTCTTTTCCCACTAGAAATTCAATAGGTAAACCCATGATTCAACATTAGTAGCTTCTGCTGGCTCCAATTGACTACTTGAAGTCATATTAATGATGAGATTCTCGAACATCGTTCCCACACTGACATCCGACTCACATTCGGAGGAAGAAGCAGAGCGTGATGGGATCGGTTTGTTATTTTTAGTTTGAACCGTTGTAGGCGGTGGAGGTGTAACGTATTCTAACCCTCTGCGTGTTTTATCATAGTAATTTGCCGGTTTCCCTTTTGGCACAAAATCACGCAGAAAATCACGTCGTCCTTTTCCAAATTCAGATCATTTTCACGCTGCAGGTTGTATCCCATTTTCCTCATCATATGCTGTGCTGATCGTGCATAATGAAAAAATTACGGAGTCTCTGAGTTTGAACTCGAATCTGTGACCGTAGACCTCTGGCGTTGGGCTTTACCAAATATTATTGGTGATTGACCCTTTTTTGACGGAGGAATCACTAAAATGGACCCTTCTATACATTCCACAGACGTACTTGAAATACTCGGTTTATGCAAGGGCATGTGTAGAGAACTATTTGTAACAGATTCAAATAGTTCGACACTCGCAGGATAATCAAAGGAAACATTGTCATTAATCACCCATTCGTCATCATCCTCAGAAGGAGTATTATATTGAGGATTATTGAAACATGCTACAATTGCTTCACTGACCAAAGTAGCTAGCGTGTCTCCTTCAGACTCTGAATCCGCCTCATTGCCACTATCATCATTTTCAGGCGATGAATCTTTGGACGTTTCACTGACTTCCTGATATAGGAGAGCATTAGTAAAGTAGTTTTCCACCCCTTTAAATGGTTGCTTCTCAGCGAAGACAGTTCATACTGTTGTATCATCTTCAACATATTTGAAGCACTGATACAGAGTGGAGGGAACAATCCAGTTAGCGTGGACCCAGGGTCGTCCTAGTAACAGGTTGTATGACGTGTCAGAGTCAATGACGTAGCACGTCACCTCTGATTTCAGGATTCCGATTCGACAAAGGAGTCGAATCTTTCCAAGTGGATGACTACTCCCTATATTAAAATTGTATATTGTTGTAGTGGTTACAGACAACTGATATAGTGGTATGCCAAGAAAGTAGACGAGCCTTTTAGGTATGATGCTAAGTGCAGACCCTAGATCAACCTGTACCCTTTCAATGCATGTTGAACCGATGTACCTTGTGCAGTACAAAGGTCGATCGTGCTTATTATCCTTGAGAAGCATATCCTCAGCGGTGAAAGTAATAGCAGGTACTTTCGATTGTACATGATGACATTCAGAGCAAGAGGGTTAAGAGTCACCCATGGGGATTTCTGGCATATATGTCAGAAATGATTCTGAGTTAGCCAGTGCATCCCTAAGTGCTTCTCTTGTCTCTTTCGAGAGACGAAGGAGCTCGTGTATGGTGATACGAGCCGGGATATTAGCCAGCTGGGCCAATATGTCAAAGCGAAAAGACATGTTAAGTCTTGGGCCTGAAGGCTTCTTCAGGACATGGTCAAACCGCACTTCTTTCTGCTTCTCTTTTCCCATCATCAGGACCGAAGATGGTGTGGGTATTTGTACTAACGTCGTCTGCAGTTGTGTCTCATTAGTAACTTTCTCATACTATTTTAAATATGATTTTTCAGATTGAGTGCCCATTGGCTGAGGTACATCAGCTTGCGTAATGCAAGCATGCTTTTCCCTTTCAGAATCGCTAAGAGAAGCTGATGTGAGATTATCATCATCCGGCAAGATAGAGATAACATTACAAGATTTGCCCTTTGACTTGGATTTTTTCGAATCCCATTGTTCGTCTTGGGCAAGGTCTGGGTGTATTCACACGATTTCTCCTGTTTCCAATGTCAAGGGAACAAGACCCTTACTCTCTTGAGTTTTGGCTGAAGGATGCTTTACTTCTAGCCGTGCTTCGGGGATGGGAAGGTCCATCAGGCACTGTGACTTTTGGGGTTTTACCGAATTCGAGGGTCACCATGTTTGCAGTGACTTTCTTTGTTCTGATTTCAGAGTCAGAACTCTAGCGTCGACTAAAGCTTGAATTTTATCCTTGAGGACAAAGCACTTATCAGTAGGATGATGAACCATTCTATGAAAGAGGCAATAGTTGGGATCGTTCGTGCGTCCCACTTCATTAAGGCGTCGAGCATCCGGCAGCTTCAATTTATTCCCTTTGTGGAGTAAATGGAATATTAGGACCACCTGCTCGCCTTTGAAGGAGTACTATTTCGGAGGAAACTTAAACTCCTGATTATTAAAGCCGCTCTTCTTGCCCTTTGAGTGAACGTCCCCTGACAATTCAACGGACATAGTCTCTTTCCCTTTGGCTTAGGAGGACTGAGCCATGTCACCGCACCCCTTATTATTCATACCCCATTTGCCTTTAGGGGTAGATAGTTCAAACTTTTTAGCCAATTTTTGGCTATCTCAGCTTGCTCGACTAGTTCCTTCCAGGTATGGACTTTGACAGCCCCCATACGAATCTCCACTTGGTCCAGAAAGTTATACCTGCATGTCTGCAAGAGCATAGGCAATCGCATCCCTGCTGGGCACATCAAAGACAAGTTTCTAAACCGCTCAAATAGTCACGGACAGATTCGCCCTTTCTCTGTACGGTAGAGAGGAGTTTGTCCATGGTTACCTCGGTATCGTCCTCGTAGAAACGAGAAGAAATCGAGTCTCTAAGTCAATCTAGGAATTGATTGAGCTTGGAGGAAGGCTTCGGAACCAGTCGAATGCTACCCCCTTTAGGGTGCCAATGAACAGTCTGGCCATGATTGCATCGTTATCTATAACGTTACCGGTCTAAGATTGAAAGTAATAGATGTGCTGGTTTGGTAAGCTCTTACCATCATACGTATGTAATGTTGGTGGCTTGAACTTTAACGAGTATGGTACTGAATCCCATTCAAAGGGGTAAGGACGGACTGCCCCTACCTTCTTTAGTTCATCCCTCCGGTTAGGGATGCGATCTGAGCTTGGATGCCTTTAAGAACTTCAGCATCCATAGCAAAACTTTCTTTTGACTTCTCAGTCTTGGGTTGTTCATCGTTATGATGTTCCTCCTTATTCTGATCACTCCCGGTATCATTGTTATTCCGGTTAATGAGGAGTTGGGCAAGCATCTGTTAAATGTTATCAAGACTTCTTGTTAAGCCTGTGAGGTTTGCTCCTGAGCTTCCAACCGTCGAAGGAGGTCATCATTACCATTATCAGTCATATTCACCGACACTCTTTCTGTTCGTATCGAGCTAAATGTTGCCGAAGAGGCATACCACTATCTTTGTCCTCCTAATCGGACCATTGGGATGATCTTCTCATTGGTTCTGGTAAGGTTGCTGCAATTGAGGAGGTGGCTGCTCATAACTGTAGGGTATTGCGATCCTAAATCTGGTGTTTCGAAAGACACCTTCTTCGTGCACCAAGACTTGGCGTAAGCCCGGACTATAGTCCGGATCTGGAGAACTGAAGGGAGGAGAATTAGCACCACGCGGCACTCGTCTACCCCTATGCGGTTCCCATCCCCTTCTGATCATATTGACAGATGCAAAGGGCAGATTTGGTAGATCTCGCGATACGCTCCTTTTGCGATGCTTCACAGGAGCCTGCACCGATAGTCGATCAAAGACTGATTGTCGGTTTGGAGGAGTGGCGGGGATTGGTCCTAGTCGCAATGGACTGAGTGGACCGTCACCAACTGACATCCCACTTATTGACAATAGGAGAGAGAAGTCTGTAGTAATTCTGACTTCCGTTTGCTTGCTAAGAATTCTCGCAAGTCGGATCTAGCCGAGCTTAAGTGACTCAGCGCAGAGACTCGGGTAGATCATGCATTGATGCGTTCAGGTAATTTCGACACCACCTTCTTGCTTGCAAGCTTTGGAAGCGAAGCGCAGGATGATGCCTTGTTCTTCTCATCACCACAAAGGTGATTGGCACTAGATAGTGCTTTAGCTCTAGCTTTGCGGCTAAGAACTTTAGGAGCACCCTTAGGCGCTGAAGCTGTATAAGCACCGCTATCAGCACCCAGGGACGATCCCTTAGCTCTGCTGTGAAGAGCGAACTTAACGCTTGAGGAGTCGGGGAGCGAAGCACGCTGCAATGCTTTGTTCTCGACCTTATTGTGAAGGTGGTTAGCACTGCTAGGTGCTTTAGTTTCATCCTGGCGGTTGGGCATTCCGCGCGTACCCTGAGGTACTGCGCTGTGCTTGCTATACCATCAGTAGCTTCGCTTGTGGGAGCGAGGTTGGCACAAGGAGTTACTGCTCCTGGATTGGGCAAAGGCAAAGTTGCCGCCCTAGCCTCGCGGCTGATAGTCTCGGCGAAGCAGGCAGGCATTTTGCCTTTGTCTTCGCGTGATAGGCGAGCATGTGGTGTAGCTGCGCCTGAAGCTTCACACAGAGCTTTTTGTTTTGGCCTCCACATCTGCTTTGGGAGAGAGGATTTAGGTTCGCAGGGAACCTGGCTAGCCTTGCGCGAGGCTGAGAGGAGTTGGGAGGAGGCTCATTTGGTTACTTACCTGGCTAGGGCTGGTTTCTACTCTGAAACCTTGGCCATCGAGATCTTCCTATGCTTCCGTGTGGAGCACTAGACTACCTTCAGAGAGCAGTTCTTCGAATTTTCCTTGGTCGAAATAAATGACCAAGTTTTCGAAAGTAACAAGTCAGGATTCTAACCTTCACATTGCGACACTGTCTCCTTGTTGCGCCCGAAGACTGATTTCTCCAGCGGAGTCGCCATCTTGTTTTCCATTGATTTGGGTAAGGGAAAACTTACAAAAAGTGTTCGAGGAGCGAAATTACAAGTATTTCTTTACAGAAAGCAAAAGAAATTTACAAGAAGATCTCCTCTGAGATTTCTGAGAAAATGTGCCGGTAGGAATCTGATCAGCACGATCACTTTAACCCTTTGACGAATCAAACTGTCTCCTAATAGGACTCCCTTCTCGCTTGATTCGGGGAATCGGAGAACAGAGGATCGGTAGAGCCCTCTTGCTAGGGATTCTGCTTCTCGAGCCAACTCTCTCTATCCTTGCCTGTCTCTCCTCTCTCCTCTATGTGCTCCTGGTAGGCTATTTATAGGGAGAACAGGGGTATAATCGCCCTGAAAATCTGAAAACAGATTGAGTCAATCTGTTTTGTATCTGGAAAGTAGCCTCGCCGTGAGGCTAGAAGCAGCTTCTGCGAAGGTAGGAATAGCATGTAGGGCTAATCCCTTGACCGCTCTGCTAAATGAGAGATACTCCCTTGATCCTCTTCAGTTAATTGAGAGATCTCCCCTAATCTTCTCACCTGATTGGGAGAGTCAAAAGATCATGGCAAGCAACTGTCAAATTCAATTTCAATCACAATGATCTCATCTGGAGATTTTATTGATTAAAGATGACCATAAAAGACCCGCAGCGAGGCTAATCCAATAAGCTCGTAGCGGAGCTAAGGGAAGCTTCTAGCGAAGCTAGGAGTAAGCTCTCAGTGAAGCTATGAGTTAGCCTTTTGTGGCTCCACAGAGCGTCTAGCGAAGCTGTTAGCTAGTTTTCTGCGGAGTTATGAAAAACTCCAGGGCGAAGCTATAGGTTAGCCCATGGCAGAGCTATGATGGAATTCTTGTGGAGCTAAGCAAACTTAGCCTCTCGTGTGATTGCTCATCCCTTGGGCTCATGTGAGACTTAGTGTCTCTAGGCCTGCTCAGATCTCCTTCAGAGACAGCTTTCACTTACTATCTGCTTTACTAGATTAGTAATGTCCATGTTGTAGCCTTGCCTCTGGTCATCAGCTTGTCTTTGACTTATCTTTTGTAAATGTTAATAAGTTAGACATTGTTCAGACTGGCAGAAGATGAATGCGGGAGTCCATCTTTTCGAGTGTCAACAGATACACGTGTATTTATCTCTGCACGTCACTTGGCACTCATCTGGCCACTCGCTGGGGAGTTCTGACTCTCCTGAACTTGCATGTTTAGATACTGAAGTTTGGATTGAAGTGCAGCCTCTGCGTTAAAGATCAAGCTTACCTCTCAGAGCAGGCTGACTAATCCCAGCTCCTCTATTCCTGACTCTTACTACTAGCTCGTGGGATTCCCTCTCAGCTCATGAGTATCTTTTGCACTGTACATGCTGTAAATCTTTCTTTTGTGCCTAGATGTGATGTAATGTACCTGTAATATTATATCACGCTCTGTGATAACTTTATAATTGTACTCTTTATGTTGGAATGTATATGCGCTATGTACTTTAGTACTCTGATTCTTGCAAGTACTAATGTTTAGCGTATATATAAGGGTATTTCTGCCCTGAGTATATACATCGAGTAGCATCTTCGTACCCAATGGGACAGGGCGTTACATCCTCCCTCTCGTTCCTCTCATGTTTGATCCACATCAACACCCACCCAACCCGTTAACCGCTCCACTTAACTTAAGTCAATTGGTTTGGGTTATTGGATCTGAACCCAGTATAGAGACTCGACCCGTATCCATAAATAAAAGAAAGTAAATTTTATAAAATCCCCTGTAAACAAAGTAATTACATTTTAAATTTTATAAATTACAAAACTAACCCATTTATATTGAATTTGGTTTTTCGGGTGGTAACTCAGCCATTCGGAGTCCAATTCGGATAATTCTTTAACCGTTGGAATCATGGAGGCAAGAACAACATATTCATGTCAACACAAGACTGGGGGCTAATAGAATCTCCTGTATATTTTCCAAACTCAGTGAGTGTTCTTTTAACTCTTTTAAAGAAATTTTTATTTTAAATTACTTGTAAGAACTATTTCATCCATCTTCGATAAATCATATCATGAAAAAGTATTTGTTATTCGTTGAAATAAAAATCATGATTGGATAAATTATGTTTTAAACCTATTTACTTTAGAATCATTCATTTAATTAATAATTAAATTATCACAAATTCTAAAATTAGTCTCTTGTTAATATAATCTCAGAACAGCACGCCACATAAAACACTAGTGTGATATTTATCTAGAAAATGTTATCAGAGTCATTGGAACCTGTACTATAATGTTGAACACATATTCTCTGTAAATGAATGCTATAATGGATACATGTTCTGTTACTGACATAATTACAAGTATTTTGTATATACATGTGTCTCGTAATCATGTATACTGTCATTTGGATATTCTTACATCATTATTATATGGATTTTCCTGAGCATTAGTACCAAATATTCTTGAATACCTGTTACATGAGCATTGTCACCCGAATTTTTCTGAACATTGTTATTTGTATTCCTGTTACATGGATTCATTTGAGTTCCTGACCTGATTGTTCTCGTATCACTGTTACATGAATATTTTCTGAATATTGTTACCTGAATAATTTTCATATCATTTTTATTAACATGACACCCTCATTTCCTGGTCATGCTAACAACTGACATAAGATATGTGGAACTAAGTACCACACTATATACAAATGTGGTGGGGCCACCTCTAGAATCCCACATCTCCTGGATCTCATGTATCCTGTTATCCTTTTTAATGATATAAATACTACTCATGTCTTATTATTTTGTACATATTATAAGCACTGTTATTGTTCCAGATTTACTGTATAGTTTAAATATAATAAATATAACATGGGGTCGGGGAAAACTTGACGATTGACTAGGTCATATTAGGTGGATGTCCTTGTATCCATATTTGTCCCTCCGCGAGGGATGTGGTAGTCATGGCTACCGCCTGTATATAGCTTCTTAGCTTCCTGTTCCTGCTCCTATCCAAGCGGACAACCTTGCTCTTAACAGCCAAGGGCCCGTTTAAGGCCGTGATCCTTGATACGCATGAGGTACACCTACCTGACTAGAGTTCCTCGACCTTTGAGTTTCAATTAATACATCTAAATGGCATAAACAATAATGATGTCAAGAATGCTTATTATTTGGTCATTCTCTCATTCGAATAATGGTACCCATATGCTTTATTCGGATGAGTTCTGCTGGGGTACGGCTCTAGTATGAACTGCCAGTGGTATGGGATACTGAAAGAGATTGATTAAAATATCAGACGATGCTAATTGTTATTATTGTACAATTTTAATGCATTGATAGTTGCCTGTATGTTATTTTGCTTGTTTTATATGGTTGGATTCATAACGCCGTCCTAACATGCTAATTGTTATTTATGTTATAGTATGAAAATAATAGATATAATATGTATACTGATTGTTAGTATAATTAAATTGTATTACTGCTTTCAAACCATATACTATATGTTATCATGATATAGTATATTATTAACTTTTCTCATTCTACCGCTCACTAGGTCACTTTCTAAGGACCCTGAGGTTGCTTACTCAGGTTTGAGTTCAGAGACTCCATAAATCTGATGCTTCACAGGACGTTAGTAGGGAAACTCACCTTCTTATTATCAGTACAAATCATTATTATCTGGTCAATATTTTCTTATCATCATGATCACTGACTCTTTTACAGATATTCTTGTACTTATTTATTTAAGCTGAATTTTTAATATACTGTGATTAATTCCCTGTACTGAGGCTTAGCGTATTAAAGCAAAATATGTCGTCAACTCTCGTTGCGTCTCCGCAATATTGTATTTTGGGAAGCGGTGTGTAATAGGAGTTTCTTGGTATCAGAGCCTATGTTTACACCAAATAGGGGTAACTACCTATGTCAATAGTCAGGCTCTTACCAATAATACAACCTAGTTATCAGATTAGAACTAATTTAAATTTGGATTTCGGCATTTCAGCTACAAGTACAAGAATGTATTATTCCTTTGAAAATCCATTATTGGAATCCTAAGATTACCTGATTTCAATTTTCTTCTAGAGTGTCTTGATTCCTGATTGATTTCTCTTCATTTTCTTGATTCCATACCTCTCCCTTAGATTCACGACACTGGTCACTTAATCCTGAGTTCGACTATTGATAACAGAGTGGCATAACGAAAGTGTTATGTGCCCATTGGAGTAAGAAGAAATTGATTCTCGATCATTATTTTCATCTATTACTAATAATTATTATATAGTTTTTGTAACACCTCGATCCCGCAGGTACAGGGACGTTATGGTGACGTACATACGCAGGGCGGAGATACCCTCACGTACGTACTCTTAGCCTCAGTACAGGAAATAGCCTCCATATATACAAGACTTTCAGCATTAAATAAGTAAAAGAATACCTGCAGAAAGAGATTAATGATCATAACAGATATAAAAACTGGGCTAAATAAGATAACAGAAATAAATCACAAAGATACTTATGAATGATCTCGATGATGAGCCTCCTATGTGAATCAAATGACATATCTGATAATACGATATCTGGGATCTCCAACCTGAGCACGCAAATTCAGGGTCGTCAGAAAGTGACCTAATGAGTGATAAAATGAAGGAAGCAGTAATATATGCTAAGTAGTACAATCACGATAATATATAATGTCCATCAATACCTGGTATATTATAACAGTATTATTTAGCAGTACTATAAAATCGTCATTACCTAGCATGTTATTCGTATTAATATAAATAATAACCTGACGGTGTCCATAAGAAACATGAAAATCTTACTATAGTGTCATGAGTGTCCAGGAATAATTTGTGCATGAAGAATATATATATATGGTACAGAAAATACATGAAAGGCAGAGTCTATGTGTACATGAATAGTATGCTACCACAGAAAGTGTAACATATATCAGGAAGTGGAAAAAGGTAGACAGGTCACATGCGTAACATGTAGTGGATAAATTATCAGTAATAGTAACAAGTACAACTAAATAATAGGATACATATATCAAGCAAGTCATGTAATAACAATCAGTACCACCTGATATTTTAATCAGTCTCTTCCAGTGTCCCATACCACTGGTCGTTCATACTAGAGCCCACATTCCAGTCGAACCCATCTGGACATGGCAAACGGGTTCCATTATCCAAACGAGAGAGTGACCAAATAACAAGTGTTCCTGTCGTCACTATTGTTGATACCGTTTTATGATGTTAATTAGAAACCCAATGGTCAAGGAGATCTAATCGGGTGGGTGTATCTCGTGTATACCCGGGATCACGGCCTTACCAAGACTCCCTGGCTGCTGAGACCAGTGCCAACCCGCTAGGGTGTAACAAGTAACGGGAAACGGGAGCTCCATGAGCTAATAACATAACGAGAAACGGGAGCTCATGAGCTATAACGGTCGGTAGCCAGCACTACCCTGTCCCCTGCAGTGGGACAAACAAAGGATTCAGACATCCACCCGATAAGATCTAGTTAACCGTCAAGTCTCCCCCAACCCCATGTTATAGGTAATACATTTAATGTACATAGGGTACCAGGAATAAGAACAGTTTATGGTACATGTAACATGATAACAGAACATGAACTCTGTTGATAGCATAAAACAAGATAACGAGAAATGGGAAATAAGAGATGTGGGATTCCACACATCACATATCAACAGCTCATGTATCCAGTAACAGGAATAGCAATATTAGTAATGAGAAATATTCACCTAACGGGAATACAGGAAGATACATGCAACAATAATACATGCAATATGGAAGGTGATCTATATAATAAGAATATAAAAACAAGCAATGCATGTCTACCGGTGAATATATGTAACAGTGATGTGTGAACATGATATAACTGTGTATCGAGCATCCATGTAACGATGATACCAATATATGAAATGTCGGTGTCCAATGAGTTGGTGTATCTATATATCGGTGGGCCAATAAGAAAGAGTTATGGTACGTGTAATATCGTATACATATATCAGTGATTCATGAACATGCTATAATAGTGTCATGTGTATCAATGTCTGAGTAACGATGATTCTTGTACATGGAATAACAATATCTAGTGTAATGGGTATTATCCAAAATGCAATGTCCAACGTACTAGAATGTTCGTGTAACGATAATACGAGTGCATGTAGTAATGGTGTCCAGTGTGAGTCTAGTAATGGTGATCGTACCATATAATCAAGTGTTAGATATCTCTATTTGTAATAATTATTACAATATATGAGCAAGATCACGAAATTATTACATATATTTATCTATTTTAATTATCAACTTATTAGTTAGTTTACGTAGTAAAATTATTAACTTATGAATCCCAATATTTAGACAAGTCATCTATATGTTATAATAAACCAAGATTCTATTTAATTCTATTTACAATGATATTCCAAGAATTACGATTTAAATAATAGTTACAGTGATTAATCGGTAAACACAACTTATTTAGTAAAGCAATCAATCAATTTATTAACTTTGATAACTATAATTTATAAAAGAAGAACACTCACAAACTGGCCATAGAAAGGTAGCTCTCTTTCCCACGATCGCAACGATTTCAGGATCATCCAAATCGGACTCCAGATGCTCCAAATATCGCCCGAACGCTAGAAACCATATAAAGGGGGTTAAATATGTAATTAATAAGAAGAAGAATGTAACAATTATAATTTAACAGGGGCTTTTATGAAATTTTACCTTAATGGGTTTAAGAATAGGTTTGGGCCCTTAACGGGTCAAGTTTGGATCCAATACCCGAACCCATAACTTAAGTAATGGGTTATTGGGTTAACGGGAATAAATCCAACCCAACAAATGAGTTCACACCCATTTGGGTATGAACCCATAACAGCACTAACAGTAGCAGCAACTACTGCTGCTGCTACGGGAAATAGGCCGGCCAACTGAGCTGGCCGGCGGCGAGGTAGACCCGCCGGCGATGGGTCTTGCCGCCAGTGGGGGTCAGGGAGAGAGAGAGGGAGAAAGAGAGAGAGAGAGAGAGAGAGAAGAAAAACAAGAAGAAGGAGAAGAAAAAGAAAAAGAAGAAAAAGAAAGGAGAAGAAGAGGAGGAGGGGTAGCGGCCCAGCTTAGGGGAGGCGCGATGGCCTGGGGCTGCGGCTGCGGCCGTCGCCGCGCTAGCTTGTCGCCGGCGACATCCTGCTGCACCGACGGCGACGCCCAGGAAGAGAGAGCGGGAGGAACAGAGAGATGAAGAGAGAGAGAGAGAGAAGAAGAAGAAGAAGAAGAAGAAGAAGAAGAAGAAAAACATGGAGGAGAAGAAAAGAAAGGAAGAAGAAGAAGAAGAATAGGAAAAGAAGGAGAAGAAGAAGAAGAAGAAGAAGAAGAAGAAAGGAGGGAGTGGCATCCGGTGGCGCGCCAGCCACCAGAGCGTTGGCCTGCCAGTGGCAAGACCGCTGGTAGGTCAAGCCACTATGAACACAGAGAGAGAGAGTGTGAGAGAGAGATGTAGTGAGAGAAAGGAAAGAGAGGAATAGAGAGATAGAGAGGGGAGAGAAATTGAGAGAGAGAGTGAGAGTGAGTGGGAGAGATTTTAAGGGGGAGAGAGAGAAGGCGGTGGGGAAAAATCCAGAGAATGGGAGAAAGAGAAGAAAAGAGAAAGAAAAGAAATAAAAGAATTTGTTAAATATCATTTAATTAGGTCAAATTTTGACTAGTTCCGAACGGTTCTGAAAAATTACATAAAATAGAGAATATTAACCTGAGACATAATATGAAAACAGTTTGAAAAAATTTAGTCTGGTTTGCAAATTAAAATTCTGAAAGGTTTCACAGGTACTAGCGACACCGGTTCGGCCTGAATTTTGATAAATTCAGAAAAATCTCCAAAAATACCTTATCGTAGAAAATATGCTTCGAAGACATAAGGTGAAAAAAATCTCAAAATTCTACTCCGTTTGTGAATTAAAAATCGTAGAGCCGATTATCAGTATCGGTGAACACCGACTACGAAGATTTTTCAAAATAATCCAGAAAAATTCCAAAATATTCTGAAAAATCTAAAATATTAGAAAATGATACTTAAACTAAAACTGACTCAATCTGACTAGCAGAAAGGTTAAATAAATTTTATACGCTATATAAAGCACTGATACTGTGATACGTACATCAAGGATCAGGGGGTTACAGTTTTCTCTTATCTACACTGAATTTTCGAGGACGATTTTTTTGTAAGGTGGATAGAAATGTAATGCATTAATCTGCTAATACTTGTATAATACAGATAATCAATTTATTTTGATTTACAAATTGAGTTTTGTTAAATACATATTTTTCTAAAAAGTTAATTATAGTATTTGATAAATTTTTAAAAGAATTAAAATAATTATATAAACCTAATAATATTTAACAATACCATTACTTATATCTAAACCAAATACTGAAACATATTAACAAACAAATTTGTTTTGATTTATTTATATTGACAAATTTATTTTAATAAGTTGATATTTCTATAAAGTCAATTATTATCGTTGAGTAGATATTTTTATAAACAAATATTTAAATAAATAAATGTGTACATATTAAAATATAAATATTTATATTAATAATGATATTGATAAATAAATTTGACGGAAATATATATATAACAGAAAATATATTTTTAAAAACAAATTATTATATTATAAAATTTTTAAAAACAATAAATATATATGAGTAAGCCTAAGCCCAACTCGTCTTTTCTTTCATTTTTCTAATTGATTTCCAAGCCCAATAGACCAAGCCCACAATTATTTTCTATTTAATTTTCCTAACATAGCCTCGGCCCAAAAAACCCATTGGCCTAGCCTATACTTTCCCTCTCTTCTTTTTCTCTATTTTTTATTTTCTTTTTTTCTTTCTTCTTTTTCTTCCCCTTAATGCCAAACGAACCGAAATTCCCCACATGTCTCCACACCCTTCGCTATATATGTATATGTGTGTGTGTATAGGGGGATCTGTATCTCAGCCGACAGCTGAGAGAGTTTCTCAGCCGGCGGTGACGTGGCGAATATATGCCACATATCGGTCGCAGAGTGTAGGCGCCAAAAAATCAAAAAAATCCCGCCTAAAGAATCATCAATCAAATTGACCAAAATACCCCTTTTTACTTCTAAACTAGCAAAAACTCATCCACAACAAAATTTTTCATAAAATATTTGTAATTTACAGAGAATTTTCTGTTGAATATATCTACAGTTATAAATTCCTAATTCTACTACATCAAAATTATAATGAAAAAAATGGATCAAGATAATGAGAAATAAACAGCAGCAGTGAAAAGTAAAAACATGCGTGAAACATAAAAAACTGTTATTTTTTATATAATTTTTTTATTATTTTATTTCTTGTTATTTTCAATTCATATAGGTTTAATAAAAGAAACTGAAATGAATAGAAAAAATGAAATTTAATGTGGGGCAGCCGTATATTATTTTTTCTATTACAAATGTACAGTGTAAAAAAATAATAAAATACAATGGTTAATTATTTTGCAGATATTTACAAATCACATATTCCCGTAACTGCAATAATATTTGCAGATTTGTTGGATAATATTCCATCCAATTTTAAAATTAACTACGACTATCATCAGCCAAGGTACTAAAAATTGCTTTATTCTTAATGTATATTATAAATTGGATCCAGGTCACAGTACACATACATTCAAAATTATAATCAAATATATATATAACTTTCAATTTTATATCACGACTGCGACCCTAGTCGCATTCATTATTCGCATAGAAATAACAGACGAAACATGCTATCGTTCAACACTGCGACCACAGTCACTGTCTTTTTTCGCATGCCTTCTATAACAGAATTTTCATCGTTTTCAAAGACTATGATCATAGTCGCAGTTATAGTACAAAATTTTCGATCACTGCGACCATGGTCCAGACTTAATATATATAACTTTCAATTTTATATCGCGACTGTGACCCTAGTTGCATTCCTTATTCGCATAGAAATAACAGACGAACATGCTATCGTTTAGCACTGCAACCACAGTCGCTGTCTTTTTTCGCATGCCTTATATAACAGAATTTTCATCATTTTCAAAGACTGCGATCATAGTCGCAGTCATAGTACAAAATTTTCGATCACTGCGATCATGGTCGCAGACTTAATATATATAACTTTCAATTTTATATCACGACTGTGACCCTAGTCGCATTCCTTATTCGCATAGAAATAACAGATGAAACATGATATCGTTCAGCATTGCGATCACAGTCGCTGTCTTTTTTCGCATGCTTATGTAACAGAATTTTTATCATTTTTCAAAGTAGATTAGCCCTGTGACCGTGAGATCAGTCCGCGTATATCACATCTTATAAAATACTATATTCATTACTCTGAATTAATTGAAGTAATAATATTCTATCTACCGTGATACAGTAACAGTCTCAAAAAAAGAGATGCACTAATATTAATCTCGATAAAGGAAAGATATGCACCATACGTAATCTAAATATATAGGAAAAATATTCTATAAAATTAATTTGTAGTTCGCATAATAAACCAGTAGAAAAAAGGAACTCTTCGGATTCTCCCGCCATAACTGCTTTAATTAAATATTTAATTTCTTTTTACCACTTATTTGAATACTCAACCGTCACCTATAACAATTATGTTGGCCCAAAGGCCTATCACCCTAGTTTTGATGATGATCAACTCATGAAGTTATGTTTACTAATGATCTTGTGTTTAATTAGTGACAGATTCATTATCAAGATCTTAGTAGGTGCATAGCTCAACAAAGGATAAAATGTCAAAATTTGGAGCTAGCACGGTGTGATCCAAGGAGCTTTTGGATCAAGCTTGGACCAAGTCAAGAGGATGAGAAGACTTCAAGTGAAGACTTCAAGAAGTTAAAGACTTGTGTCTAGGTATAAGATTTTGTTTTTGTTTTAGTTAAAAATGTAAAGGATAGAATAGTTGGTGGATTGCTCAAGTACATATACACACACACTCTTGATAGAATTGTTTTCATAAAAGATTTTTTAGTTTAGAAAAGATTTTTCATTTTGGAAAAATACAAGTTTGGTTTTTGGTATTTTCATATATACATATCTTTCAACCAAAACCAAGTTTATACTTATTGTCAAAACATAGATATTTCATCTTGATTGTGTAGTGGATCATATCCATACACACTATGCCTTAAAATGAATTATAATATCTTGTTTTTGTATTTGGTGATGTTTTGGAAAAACAAGTTTTTGGAAAATACAATTTTTATCATGAGCCAAATATTTTCAAGTTACAAAAATAGTCCAATCTTTTATAACATGTCTTGATTTTGTGCAAACATGTTTGTTTATCAAAGTATAATGGTTAAACTATTTTTGTAGATTTTTAAGTATTTTATGGGATTTTATTTGAGCTAAAAAGACTAACCTTTTAATTCCAAAAAACTGTTTCAGGCTTCAGATAAGTCGACTTGCTTCCTATATAGTCGACTAACCCTGAAGTCGGCCGACCGGACCGGTCGACTGACGTGCACAGATGTGCACGCCTTTATGCACTGGAGGAGGGCCGACCGTACGGGTCGACCGCTCCAGAGAGCTCTGCTCTCTGGAAAGTTCGGCCGACCGTACGGGTCGACCGACAGAGAGTTCGACTCTTTGCTTCAGTTGCTCGGTCGACCCGGGCGGT
Source organism: Agave tequilana (assembly GCA_038442645.1). Lineage (NCBI taxonomy): Eukaryota > Viridiplantae > Streptophyta > Magnoliopsida > Asparagales > Asparagaceae > Agave > Agave tequilana. Next base: position 10,379 of record JAVJIF010028336.1, on the reverse strand, counting down.
CGACCGTGGCTCCAACGGTCGGATTTCTGACCGTTGGCGGTCGACCGACCCGGTCGACCGGCAGGCCTGTCAGAGCCCCAACGGCTAGTTTTCCAGACTCTATATAAAGGGTCATTTGGGGGCTGTTTTCAACAAGATTTGGAGATAGTTTTAGAGCCAGTTTTTCCCACTCTTTTCAGAAGTTTTTCTCCACAAAATAGAGAGCAAATATTTCCTATCTAAAGGAAAGTTTTATCAAGAGTGTAAAAGAGAATTTCTTGAGTTTTCCTCCACCATCTCTTTCCTAGTTTTTCTCACACAAACACTTGAGCTATCCATTGCTATTCATCTTATAGGAGTGTTGTAGTGAGAGCTTTTATTTGTGATCAAAGTGTTTAGATCACCAAGAGATTTTTTCTTATACTTTGAGGAGGCGGACGTGTGTGTCCGCGTTGTTTCGAGTTCGGGTGCAAACTCCGTGTTTGAGGTGCGACCTCGGCGAGCTAGTGAGCTTGCGTATGTACGGGACTAGGGAGTCCGAGGGCTTGTAGGTGTTGCGGCACCGAGGAGAGATCCATTGGGATCTTGCATAGTGGAAATCCTTCATGTGTCGAAGGCGGGGATGTAGAGCAAGTGTGCTCGAACCTCGAAACAAACCCTTTGTGTTTGCGATTGCTCACTCTCTCTCTCTATCTCTTTGTCTATATCTTGCATTCAATTATAGTGTTTATATTTACATGCTTGATATATTGTGTGCTCATTGATATACTTGCTTGGGATTGTTTGCTAACACTTGTATTCAACGAAGAGAGCCAACGCGGCACCTCAACCCATTCAAGGGGAATCTAGAGGAGTTTGTCCAGAGCCCTTCACGGGAAATTTGGCAACACTCTTTGGTTATACGTGGTGTTTTAGTGTAAAAGTTTTTATTTGGTCATAATTGTTTTTAGCTTCCGCATTATTCGCATCATTTGTCTTTAAGTGACCATTAGATTAGCCATCACCTATTCACCCTCCTCTAGGTGAACCTTTAATTGGTATCAGAGCTTGGTACTCTGATTTGGGTCTAACAACCTAGAGTTAAAGATCCTCATTTTTAGGCTAATCAGGTATTTGTACACACACCATGGATTTCATGTTACCACCCACCTTTGACATTCTTAACATCTAAATTTGGAAGGTTAAGATGTCTTTGTACCTCAAAGCCCTAGGCATTCATGTTTATCTTGCCACTACAATAATGCATATTGTTTAGATGGTAAGAATTTTGAGCCTAATGCAAAAGCCCTTCATGCTTTAAAGTCTACCCTAGATGATGTTTATTTATCTAGAGTTTTTAACTTTGATTCGGCTTTTGTAGTTTGGAATACCCTCATCTCCCTCGGTGAAAAAGATCAATGCTATGCCGGGAGTGATTCGGACGTTGGAAGCGACACCTCCAACGTGTGCTATATGGTCCAAGGGGATAACCCCCTTGAGGTAACTACCGAATCCGAGGATGAGGATAATAACATGTCATATGAAGAGCTTTCTACATTTTGTCAATTATTGCTTGAGAAATATGACATGATTAAAAAGGATAATAAAAATTTGAAAAAGAAATTTGATTGCATGCATATAGAACAAGATTCATTTAGAAACAAGATTGCATGCTAAGAAAAAGAAAAAGAAGATTTGAAAGATGAAAATGTTTCCCTTATGTCTAAATTAAATGATTTGTGTGAAGGGAACACTATTTTGAAAGATAAAATTATTTTGGTGGAAACTCAAAGGAAATTGTTTTTCAAGAAAACAACTCTTTGAAAAAGAAAATTTTTGAAAAAGAAAAGGAAAAAGAAAAAGTTTTTAAAAGGAAGAAAAATGACTCTTTATCTCACATGTCTTTACATGCCACCATTGATGATAGTGAGATTACTCTTTTGAAAAATAAAATAGTTAGTTTGAGTTCAACTTTGAACTCCTGTGCATTTAATCATTCTAGATTGGAGTCTTTGTTTGCAAAGAAACAAACTCCACATGTTCATGCACATCATCATGCATATGCTTATGTTGCACGTCACGATCACAATCACACTCATAAGCATTCTAAGGTGTACAAATGTACACATTGTGGCCGCAAAGGCCATCTAGAAAATTTTGTTTTGATAAGATGCATCATGTTAATTTTGCTAATAAAAATGTTTTAAAGCTTGTCAAGGAACCCAAACATTTTGCAAATTATAATGTACCTCAACACAATGCTAACCCCCGTGGACCCAAGAAGAAATGGGTACCAAAGTCCCCACCTTTTGTTTTTGATGTAGGTGAGGGCTCTCACAAGACGTGAGAGATTTGGTGCCTTGATGGTGGATGCACTTGGACTTGATGGACACATATATAGATGCATCGCTATCAAGGAGTTTTGGTGGGTCAACCACCATATTTGGAGCTTTGGAGTTGGTAACAATCTCTAAACTCCTACTTTTTGTGTACATGCTTCTTTCATTTGATTATCATGTAGCATGTTCATATTTATTTGTTTTTATGTGCTTCATGTGATATGAACTAGTTTATATGTAGATTTTATCAAAGCTTGCATGTATACATGTACAAATAGTGAGTTACATTTGACTTATATATGTTTGCACTTCATGCTCATTTGTACCCACTTTATGCACATGTATAGGCTAGTTTTGATGATTCTTTCATTTATACATGTTTTGCCAATTTTCATGTTTTTACTTCATGTATATGTATTTTTATTCAAATCTAATAAATATGCATATATACCCGTGAGTCTCTTGCCTTCATGCAAATACATTTGATAGACTCTTTTATGTTTGGGATATGTATGTGTATTGTTAGGTTTGGATAAATCATACATATACCATGAAGACTAATGTTTTAAGAAAAATAAATTTTCATGTTTTATAAATGTTATTCATGATTTGAGCTTCAATGTCTATTTTCATGAAAATGCTACTTACATGATTTTTAAACACTCATCTTTTATTTTTCAAGATAATTTTGAGCTTTATGGACTATGAGTGCTTGAATATTTATGTACTTAGTATGATTCATGAAATGCACATGTTTTGATTTCATGTTTTTGAAGGATCTTTAACTAGTTTTTTAAAATTTATTTTAACTAGTTATTGTTCCTCATTTGGTAGTGATTTTCAATGCTAAAATATTTTCAAATCTATTTTTGAAAACCCCTACCTTCAATGGGAGGATGGATGGGCGATTATGTCTTGTATGCTTCATTGAAAATCTTCTATCTTGAGCATATGAAGGGTGGTAGGTTATGAGTTATACACTTGATCTTATTGTTATGTCAATTGGTATCATTGAATCGTTTCAATTGGTATCAATATGAACTTATTTTGTATATACTCATATTTTGTTTCTTATATATGTATGTATCAATTTCACTTGGTATACTCATTTCTCATACATATATATGATTTTCATGTGCTTAACTTTCAATTGGTTCACATTTTTAAAAGCACAAAGTTTATGATGAAAAATAAATTTTTGATCATTATGTTTACTATTGGTATCAATATGTTTCAACTTCATATTTGTTAAATTTCAATTGGTATCAATATGTTTTACAATAATGATTATTTTCAATTTGGTATCTTAAAAATTTGTTTGTTTTACAAAAGCTCTGATACCTTTAAAAATTTTGTTTAAGAAAAATTAAAAAAAATGTTTTGATATGTATTTCCTATAAGCAAGGAGAGCTCAACATCTCTTCTACATATAGATTCATGTTGAGTATATTATAAATTGAGGAGCTTGACAACTCTTCTTTATATGATATACGTGTGTAGGGGGAGCTTCACATCTCCTCTTATGCATTACATAATATGTGTTATGTGAGTTAGGGCTTGTCATCCCTTCTTCATGTAATGCATATGTGTAGGGAAGCTAACTTAGCGTCTTCCTCTTCATGAATGTATATCGCATATAAATCTTTATTGATTGATTTGTTTAACCCCTTCTTGATCTCTTTGTTTTTGACAAAAAGGGGGAGAAAAATTTGTTTGATTTGTTTTTACTTTGAACCCTTTGTTGATGATTAACAAAAAGGGGAGAAGTATTTCAGTTTATATGCATGTTTTCATTGCTTAAGGGGGAGAAATATTTGTCTTCCTTGTTATTTATGCATATATGTTTTGTTTTACAAATAGGAGAAAAAGATTTATTTTCTTTCATCTCCATTCATTTGCATACATGTTTATGAGCTTTATTGCATATATTTATTATTTATGTCTATGCATGAGTCAAGGGGGAGCTTCTTTGAAGCTTTACTTTAATCCATGCATATATAACTTCATGAGTTTTGTCATTATCAAAAAGGGGGAGATTGTTGGCCCAAAGGCCTATCACCCTAGTTTTAATGATGATCAACTCATGAAGTTATGTTTACTAATGATCTTGTGTTTAATTAGTGATAGATTCATTATCAAGATCTTAGTAGGTGCATAGCTCAACAAAGGATAAAATGTCAAGATTTGGAGCTAGCACGGTGTGATCCAAGGAGCTTTTGGATCAAGCTTGGACCAAGTCAAAAGGATGAGAAGACTTCAAGTGAAGACTTCAAGAAGTTGAAGATTTGTATCTAGGTATAAGATTTTTTTTTGTTTTAATTAAAAATGTAAAGGATAGAGTAGTTGGTGGATTGCTCAAGTACATATACACACACACTCTTGATAGAATTGTTTTCATAAAAGATTTTTTAGTTTAGAAAAGATTTTTCATTTTGGAAAAATACAAGTTTGGTTTTTGGTATTTTCATATATACATATCTTTCAACCAAAACCAAGTTTATGCTTATTGTCAAAAATATAGATATTTCATCTTGATTGTGTAGTGGATCATATCCATACACACTATGCCTTAAAATGAATTATAATATCTTATTTTTGTATTTGGTGATGTTTTGGAAAACAAGTTTTTGGAAAATATAGTTTTTATCATGAGCCAAATATTTTCAAGTTATAAAAATAGTCTAATCTTTTATAACATGCCTTGATTTTGTGCAAGCATGTTTGTTTATCAAAGTATATTGGTTAAACTATTTTTGTAGATTTTTAAGTATTTTATAGGATTTTATTTGAGCCATAAAGACTAACCTTTTAATCCCAGAAAATTGTTTCAGGCTTCAGATAAGTCGACTTGCTTCCTATATAGTCGACTAACCCTGAAGTCGGCCGACCGGACCGGTCGACCGACGTGCACAGATGTGCACGCCTTTGTGCACTGGAGGACGGCCGACCGTACGGGTCGACCGCTCCAGAGAGCTCTGCTCTCTGGAAAGTTCAGCCGACCGTACGGGTCGACCGACAGAGAGTTCGACTCTCTGCTTCAGTTGCTCGGTCGACCCGGGCGGTCGACCGTGGCTCCAACGGTCGGATTTGACCCGGTCGACCGGCAGGCCTGTCAGAGCCCCAACGGCTAGTTTTCCACTCTATATAAAGGGTCATTTGGGGGCTGTTTTCTACAAGATTTGGAGATAGTTTTAGAGCCAGTTTTTCCCACTCTTTTCAGAAGTTTTTCTCCACAAAATAGAGAGCAAATATTTCCTATCTAAAGGAAAGTTTTATCAAGAGTGTAAAAGAGAATTTCTTGAGTTTTCCTCCATCTCTTTCCTAGTTTTTCTCACACAAACACTTGAGCTATCCATTGCTATTCATCTTATAGAGTGTCGTAGTGAGAGCTTTTATTGGTGATCAAAGTGTTTAGATCACCAAAAAAAATTTTCTTGTACTTTGAGGAGGCGGACGTGTGTGTCCGCGTTGTTTTGAGTTCGGGTGCGAACTCCGTGTTTGAGGTGCGGCCTCGGCGAGCTAGTGAGCTTGCGTGTGTACGGGACTAGGGAGTCCGAGGGCTTGTAGGTGTTGCGGCACCGAGGAGAGATCCATTGGGATCTTACATAGTGGAAATCCTTCGTGTGTCGAAGGCGGGGATGTAGAGCAAGTGTGCTCGAACCTCGAAACAAACCCTTTGTGTTTGCGATTGCTCACTCTCTCTCTTTCTCTTTGTCTATATCGTGCATTCAATTATAGTGTTTATATTTACATGCTTGATATATTGTGTGCTCATTGATATACTTGCTTGGGATTGTTTGCTAACACTTGTATTCAACCAAGAGAGCCAACGCGGCACCTCAACCCATTCAAGGGGAATCTAGAGGAGTTTGTCCAGAGCCCTTCACGGGGAATTCGGCAACACTCTTTGGTTATACGTGGTGTTTAGTGTAAAAGTTTTTATTTGGTCATAATTGTTTTTAGCCTCCGCATTATTCGCATCATTTGTCTTTAAGTGACCATTAGATTAGCCATCACCTATTCACCCCTCCTCTAGGTGAACCTTCAAATTATTATTACTATTCATTTTGTTTCATATTATTGACATTTTTATAGTGCTTGTAACTAATATATTATCTCATATCTAAAAACGATATTTGTGCTCTTCGTTTTCAATTTGATTTCAAAACTTCTAGAAAACAATGCCTTCCCCATCTTCTTCCTCTGAACACTCAGATTTCAACTTCAATCATTCTCTCACCGGACCTCTTTCTTCAAGGTATTCTAGTGAATCTGATAGCAGTCTGGACTTCACTCCTTTTGACTATCTTACTACATCAAATAATATTTTATCTGATCCTCCTCTTCATGAGGATCATGAACTTATTCCTCAGCCACTTTACAGAGATATGCTTGATGAAAGCATGTCCTCTGATGTTGGAGGCTCGCTTTTTTTGAGCATATCTTTTACAGATTCTTCTCGACACGGATCGGAAGAAGAGCTTGATACAGACGATCCATTCTGAGAGTTTATCGATGAACCAAAGCACCATCAAAAAGAGAAAGAAACTGAGGAGTACTGCAAGCCGGACAACGAGGGAGAAGATGAGTCAAGAAGTGATGAATAGGAAGACGAGGAGAATGAAGACGACGAATCTGCTTATGATGATGATGACGACGACGAAGATTAGGATTTCCTGATCTTCTGATATTCAACGTTATTTTGTCTTCTTTTAAGAGATTTCAATGTACTTTTTTTGTAAGGTCTCTTTCTGATCATATTATGTTATAAATAAAATTTACTTCTATCTGTAAAATAATCTTTTATCTTTTTAAATACATATAAAGTATGTTGTATAGTTATTATTTCTGCATCTTATCTGCGATAATGGTCGCAGTACTCAGATAATAATTACATATAAAACTGCGACCACAGTCGTTGTCCATCATAAATAGTTTAATCTATTTGCATTCAACAAAGTTAATAACAGCGACTATAGTCGCAGTCCAAATTAAACTATATAACAGATGATACTACGAACATAATTGCAATCCTCTTAAATCAGTATATTTCATTGTATATCACAAATTATAAAACTGCGACTGCTGTCCTTCAACACTGCGACCATAGTCGCAGTCCTTGTTCGCATGCAATATGTAAAAAAAAATTTATAATTTATAGGCGGCTGAGACACAATCACAGTGAAGAACAAATATATAAAATCATACGTAAACTGCGACTATAATATCAGTCCTTAATCACCATTATTACATTTAATCTAGAAAAAAAACTCATCCACAAAATGCTGTCGTAAGTGATGCGACCATAGTCGCAGTCCTTGATTGCATGAAATATGTAAAAAAATAATAATAGTTTATAGCCGGCTGAGACAGCAGTTACAGTGAAGAATAAATATAAAAAATAATACGTAAACTGTAACTATAGTATCAGTTCTTAGTCACCGTTATTACATTTAACCTAGCAAAACAATCATCCATGATATGTTGTCGTTAAGCACTGCGATCATAGTCGTAATCCTTGTTCGCATGCAATATGTAAAAAAAATAATAATAATTTATAATTGTAGAATGCGACAAATGGTGCTTTTAAAACTACTACTGAGAAATTATTTTATTGACCACTATAAGCTTAGGCGCATTCCTAAAATATATAATATCTGCATAAAAAAAATTTAAAACTATTGAGAATTATTTTATTGACCACTACGAGCTCAGGCGCATTCCTAAAATATATAAAACCTAGAGAAAAAGATTTAATGTAGCATTCAAATTTGTTTCGTGATTTGATGAAGTTGCACTTGAAGAGACACGATTTATATTCAGTTGGTCGCAGTTATAAAAGATAATTGTGACAATATTGACTAACGTCAGAAATATGAAAAAAATAATAAACTATACAGATCCACCATCTTTTACCGTAGGGTCATTTAGTAATTTTAACTGTTTCAATAGGTGGGTCGTCCTTCTTAGTGTGACTAATAATGTGCCACGTCACCGCAGGCTGAGAGGGACTCTCAGCTGTCGGCTGATATACATATTTCTGATACATACACACACATATCTCATTCTCACCATCTTTCTATATCACTCACTGTTTCTCTCTCTAACTCCTCTCTCTCTCTCTCTATTCACTCTCTTTCTCTCCCTATCACCTTCCCTAGCTGGAGGACCCACGACCAGCACCATCACTGTCAGGAGGCTGCCGCCCTTCCTTTGCCATCACCGGTGTCGTCGCGCCACAGTCTTGGCGCCCAGCCACCACCCAAGCCACATGCCTCTCTCTCATGTTCTTTCTCTACTCTTTTCTCTTTCTTCATCTCCTTTCTCTCTCTCCCTCTCACCCTGCTGCCGGCCGGCCATAGAAGCATTGTCGCCTGTGAGCTACATAACCAATGCCCAAACCACCGTTGTCGCCGCGCTGCCGTGTCCCCTGGCAGTGAGCCCCACTCTCCTCTGCTCCTCACTCTTATTCTCTCCCTCTCGTGTTAGATCCACATCAGCACCTGACCCTACCCGTTAACCCGCTTTACTTAACTTTAGTCAATCGTGTTTGGGTTATTGGTGTTTTCCATTGGTTTGAATGAAAAATTTTATAAAAAAGTGGAAGAAAAGTTACAAGTAAAAATTTTTTACAAGAATTCTCTTCTGAGATTTTTGGGAAAGTGTGCCAGTGGAAGTCTGATCAACACCTGACCACTTTGTTCCGTTGATGATGCGAACGATTCAGTCTTCGATTTCCTGATTGGAATTTCTTCTCGCCTGATTCTAAATATTCCTTGAGAATGAAAGATCTAGGGTATTGACACCCTGAAAGAGAAATAGAATTTCTCTGAAGAAGCTTGATATCTCTGTAAAATTTAGCCTGTTCAGCTTGTTAAAATCCTCCTAAAATCTGCCCTGAGCTCATCCCTACAATGGGTTATTTATAGGCTTTATGGGGTGTAACTGTTTCCCTAATATTCAACAAATCTAGCTTTGCGCCTGAGCTTAGATAGCTTCACTGCGAAGCTAAACACAGCTTTAGCCAAGCTAGAAGTGTGCATGCGAAGCTAATTAGCCAGCTGGCTTGGGTTTGTTACACCAATCTTCTGATTTGCTCCATTTAATGAGGGATCTTCTCTTGATCTTCTCCAACTAACAATGAGTAATGGAATCACAGTAATTAACTACCAAAAAGTGATATCAATTACATTAATCTCATGTTGAGATTTAAAATGGTCAAAAATGACCAAAAGAGCTCTAAAGAGAACTAAGCTTCAAGTGAAGCTAGAAATGAGCCCATAACGGAGCTATGCAAGGGATCTTAGGTGAAGCTAAGATTGAGCTCTCAACGAAGCTAAAGGAAGTTTCTTACGAACTAGATGAGGAGCCCTCGGTGGAGCTAAAAAGGAGCTTCATGCGAAGTTAAGAGATAAGCCCATAACGGAGCTAAAAGGAGCTTCGTGTGAAACTAGAAGTAAGCTTGCGGCGAAGCTAAAAATTAGCCCTTCATAGAACTTAAGTTAGCTTCTCAAGCGAAGCTAACCCATTTAGGCTTGAATGAGGCTAAGTGTTAAGCACTTAGCATTTTAAGTTTCTTCAGAAAGCAGTACTTGGTTCACTGTTTACTTCACTGGATCAGCAGAGTCCAAGTCACTGGTTTGTCCATAGAGGATGGATAGGTCTTCTACCTGTCTTCGCTTTTTGAGCTTCTTCATAAGGCAGTACTTGGTTCACTGTCTGTTTTGCTGGATCAGTGAGTCCAAGTCACTGATTTGTCCATTGAGGATAGACAGGTCTTCAGCCTGTCTGCGACTTATCTTTTATAAGTGTCGACAAGTTAGACATCGTTCAAACCGACTGCAAAGCTGCCTTAGAGTTTGTTGGAGTGTCAACAAAACCTCTTCAAAGTTTTCACAAATCTATAATGGTTGGTGCAAATTTCAAAACACTTTGAATTTGAAGCCCGTGACCTAAATTTTGACATTGCTTAGGTCAAGATGGACTAACCTAGAAATTCCATGTGAAATGAGCTTTCAGTGAAGCTAAAAAAATGAGCTCATAGCAGAGCTATAATAAGCTTCATGCGAAGCTAGATAGTGA